>JAGFNQ010003547.1:234332-321478 GCA_024364735.1 Boesenbergia rotunda | reverse complement strand
ATTTTTTTTTTTATAAATTAAATTAAATCATTTTTAAAATTAATAGATTAAAAAATTAAATACCTCGTACAACTTTAAAAAAAAATCTCCTACTAAATTAAATCTTACTCTAACTAATACGATCTGTTATGAAATTTATACAACGATTTTTTTTTTAAAAAAAAAAATCTCATGGGTCGGTCACACCTCTGTTCCCGGCTACGGCCCTGCTTCAATTCATACATTGGAGTAAATACAACAGTAGAATCTTGAGATTTAGTGAATTGAAAAAAAGAAAAAATAGTTTGCGTTCACAATGTCAAACGACACCATTTTAAATGGTGTTATTTGGCAGTGTTACATTGTGCAGCAATGCTTAATGGATTTGGGCCATCAATGTATAAGGCTATCGGCTACTTGATTTTTGCCCACTGAAACAAAAAGCCCACTATTGCCTGCTTAGCGCAATCACTGCGCTTCCAACACAACGATATCAACCCATTCCATTTTGAGGTCCAACTTGGCTACCAATTGGGTCCAATTTTGAGCTTGCACGACTTGAAATATACCTTGAATCAATCCCACAACTAGTGGATGTTTCATCGTATGTGAATTAGAGTGCTCGCAAGTTCATGTCCATGGACTAAGGAAAATCTCTGTAATACGTCCAAGCTATGATTTAATCATCAGATACTTAATTAATCGCTTAAAAAACCTAACTGCTATATTATTCTTGTATCATTATCGGAGGCTATAGTAGTTTCTTTTAAACTTTGGTCTGTTGATTTTGGCCACCATCAATATATGTCCTCTTATCATTATTTTTTTAAAATTACATTATATATATATATATATATAGATATAGATATATATTAATTTTAATTAAATAGTTACATCTATCAAAACTGCACGATGAGTTTATCTAGACAAAGGTGCATTACATTAGTCAGGCGGTAGATCCGCTTATTTTGAGTTTTGACAGACGGATGATAACAAATTTAAAGAGATTTGGATTTTCTTCATAAAAATTAAAAAAAAACACTTTTGAATTATAAAATTTAAAATTTCGCTTTTAAAATTTTCCGACCGTAAATTCGACTACGTATGTAAGGATGAAGATTCGAAACATGCATCCCCATCATTCATCATTTGTGGTGCTTTTATTGCGCAATGACCACTAACTGAGGGATTCGCCAGCCCATAATTATTAAAGATGCTCTTGTCTGTGCCTCCACCACGCTCCAAAAGAGAAAAGAAATTCAGTCCCAAAAGTAAGTGAAATGCCACACCCACGACCCTGAACCCAACTACAACTACAATACAATCAACGAAGAGGAAAGCTACCTCACACTGGGGCACACTTTCACATTACATTACATTACATAACATTTCATTACATTTCATTTCATTTAGAGCCGTAGACGACTTCAAACACGAGGGAGGAATTAACGCCATGTTACATGGCTTGCTAGTAGACTAATTCTTTAATTCAATTTCTGGACTTCCATCTGTTAACCACTTCATCAATCGCTTCCAGCGCAGCGCCGCCCTCCTCCAGGCACCTCAACGCCGCCTCCTGCAGCTCCGACACCCTCCGGCTCGCCGCCTTCCCTTCCTCCCCCTCCATCAGTTCTTTCACAACCCGCGCCACTTCTTCGCGCGGCACCAGTCCGTCCTCCGCTGCCCGGAGCCGCAACGCGATCTTCGCCCCCTCCGCCAGCATCACCGCGTTCTGCTTCTGCTCCGCGAAGAGCGGCCAGGCTATGATGGGCACTCCCGCCTTCACGCTCTCCAGCGTCGAGTTCCATCCGCAGTGGCTCAGGAAGCCGCCGGTGGCCGCGTGGCCCAGCACCGCAACCTGAGGGGCCCACGACGGGATCAGTAGGCCCACCTCCCGGGTCCGCTCCAAGAACCCGGCCGGCAGGAAGGGGAAGGGATCCGCCTTGCTCTGGGTCGTGAAGTAGTCAGCGCTGGAGTTGCCGCCGTCGCTGGGGCTCCGGACTACCCACAGGAACCGCTGCCCGCTCATCTCCAGACCCAGAGCCAGCTCCGCCATCTGCGCCGTTGTCAGGGTCCCACCGCTGCCGAAGGACACGAACAACACCGACCCGACCCGCTGCTTGTCTAACCACCTCAAGCACTCAGCGTCCTCTTCGGCCCCGGAGGGCTGGGACTGCGTCAGCGGCCCGACAAGATAGAGAGGCGGTTGGCCCTGATTCAGGACCTTGGCTGCGTCCGGTTCGAACGCCTCGAACGTGTTCACAAGGATGCCTTCGGCGTCCCGGTATTGGCGTCCGTGGCGGAGGATCCACTGGTACACCTCGTTGGACCGGTCCTGGATCGGGTGAAGCAACTCCGGTCCAGGGATCGGCACGCAGCCGGGGAGGCGGAGAGGCTCGGGCAGGTCGCGGTACTCGCACGAGATGGAGGCGTCGAGCTCGGGAAGGTGCATGAAGAGCGAGAGGGCGAGAAGATTGGTGGGGAAGAACAAGTACGGCGGGATCCCGAGGTCGCGGGCAACGGCAAAGGCGTCGGTGGCGAAGAGGTCGCCGACGAGGGCGACGACGTTGGAGGCCGCCTGGAGTCGGGACAATTCGGCCCGGAGGGTGGGGACGGAGCGGACGGCGACGACCGATATGATGGTCTCGATGTGGGAATCGGGAGGGAGATCGTCTAAGGGGACGGCGGGGAGAACAAGGGAGGCGATGGGCGGAGCGAGGGAGGAGAGTAGCGCGTCCTGGGCCTTGGAGCCGAAAACGGTGTAGGTGATGATGGTGACGGAGAAGCCATGACGGGAGACGAGGTGCTTGGCAAACTCGGAAAGAGGAATCAGATGCCCAGCGCCAGGCGTGGCCAACAGCACCACGTGAGGGGCGTCTGCGCCGCCGTCGGACTTGCCGAAGCCCTTCGCTTCCATGGCCGGAATCGCGCGAATTCCTAATACCCGCCAAGTGTTCGACCTTTTGACTCCGAGAGATTGATCACTACAATCGGAGCCCGTGGATCAAAATCAGAATATATAAGGAAACGAAGGGCGAAGAACATGGAGATCCGAAGAAAAACAAATACCAGAGGGTTGTCCGCGAGATGGCACTTTAAGACGGTACGGGGGAGAAGACTGGGAAATGACGTAGATACGGCGTCAGCATGAGCTATAATTCTATTTTTATGATTGCAAAATCACATGAGGAGCTCAAACCCTTTTTACAAGTGTTAGATCCACAACTTACATCTGTGTTAATATTTTTTATAAGGAATTAAACATTATCTTTAAATTTTAAATACAAAACATTTCAGTGGTACAAAAACGACTGCGGCCGAGAATCATAAAAACTATTAGAGGATTGATTTAATTGAATATTAAAATAAAATACAATAATCAGTAGGTGAAGACAATAACACTCCATTAATGGCATACAGACAACGGCCACTGTGGTGCGGAATGATCCTTAGCATCTTCTAGGGTGAACTGGTAAGCAGTTCACATATTAATTACATATTAGATTCTAGCCATTTAGTACTACCCTTATATGATGGATAATTCTAGATGGCTAGAATCTAGCCAGCTAGAATGACCCTTTAAAAATTAAAAAATATTAATTTAATATAAAAATAAATTAGAAAAAAATATAATTTAATATGAAAATAAAAATAAAAATATATAATTAAATTTAAACATCTTTAATGTTCATTAAAATTATAAAACAATCATAATAGATTTTTATAAGTTAAAAAATTAATTTAATATGAAAATAAATAGAAAAAGATATGATTTAATATGAAATAAATAGAAAAAAATATAATTTAATATGAAAATAAATAGGAAAGAATATAAATTAATTTTAAATATTTTTAATAATAATTTAAAAATTAAAAAAGAACTTAAGAAGGACAAATTCTAGCCGGCTAGATTCTAGCCATTTAGCACTACCCTTATATGATGGGTAATTCTAGATGGCTAGAATCTAGCCAGCTAGAATGACCCTTTAAAAATTAAAAAATATTAATTTAATATAAAAATAAATTAGAAAAAAATATAATTTAATATGAAAATAAAAATAAAAATATATAATTAAATTTAAACATCTTTAATGTTCATTAAAATTATAAAACAATCATAATAGATTTTTATAAGTTAAAAAATTAATTTAATATGAAAATAAATAGAAAAAGATATGATTTAATATGAAATAAATAGAAAAAAATATAATTTAATATGAAAATAAATAGGAAAGAATATAAAATTAATTTTAAATATTTTTAATAATAATTTAAAAATTAAAAAAGAACTTAAGAAGGACAAATTCTAGCCGGCTAGATTCTAGCCATTTAGCACTACCCTTATATGATACACATAATTGAATGGTAAAGACACCTGATCAATATGGTACATATGAATTGAATGATAGAGAGAGATCAATGACAATAATGGATGTCTTCTACGACCTGACGCAGCCACACATTACATAAGAAATTTTACTAAACATTATAAATTAATAAGATGATTTGCTTTTATCATTGCTTGATAAAATAATGAATTTAATTGATTCCGGCGGAGTCATTTTGATTTTTTTTTTTAAAAAAATTGATCTTAAGTATCAATCTTATCCAAATTTTAAAATACTAAATGTCTTTAATTGTATCGTTCATTTCAAATGAACGGTTTAGTGTTAACAGTTTAATAATACAATATAAATAGATAAATTATGAATGATATTTTAATTTAATACACTAATCTTTATTTGAGAAACACGATGTTTAATGCCTTCCACGTTGAGTATAAATATGATCCCCATTGTATAAAGAGGTGTCATAGGCCAATTTTATCGGAGGGTGTCCAATTCGACCTGTCTGTATATGCATTGCCCTCTCTCTCTATCTCTCTCCTCCCCACATCTCTCTCTCTCTCCTCCATGTAGGAAAGAGATGGAGAGGGAAGGGCACTGCCTATGCAGGCTGGAGAGTTGAGGGTATTGTAGGTTAGACAATGAATGATCCTCCTAGTCGAGCTTGGTTATATGGGATGAGATTGCATTTTGATTTGGTTTGATCCACTCTACGTACGCATGAAAATATTCCCACCCTTGGTCAAATTAGATATCTTCGCCAATCTCCTATTGAAGAATCCTAAATTAGTTGTATTTGTCTAGCTACATAGCTTTATTTTGAGGGCATACATGATCCTTGGTCCAAGTGTCATCTTTGTTTATTTACTGAAATATCCTTTTGGTGGGAGAAGAGTAGATTGTTTGTGTAGACGATTTAGGTCATATAATTGGACTATTGGAGGATATAATTAGGTGTCATTTGGACATATCTTAATCAAACACTTTGCATGGGCTCGTTTGGCATTTGTATATATGGTTTAGAGAGGCTTATATATTTTACGTATCTTTGGTTTCCCTGTTTTGTTGTTTCGTTTGGTTTAGCTCTTGGAAGTGGCTTAGAACATGAAAGGTGAAGGGCCAACTTGTTACTATAAATAGACGGTTTTTTTTATCAAAGAAAGAATTGGTATTATCAAAAGGCATATTATGATTTCATTTTTACCAAAGGGTGCACTCATTTTAATGAAATTTCTCTTATACCCCTCCCCCTAATTACTGTCTTTCTCTTTCTCTCTCTCAGTAACGAATTCTGAGACATCTGAACATGATTTTTCAAACTTTTTATTTTAAAATAATATATTATGAAATCGACTAAAAAACGTAAAGTAAAAATCGAAAAAATATTTCAGTTAAAAAATATTTTTTTAACTGAAATATTTTTTCGATTTTTACCTTACATTTTTTAGCCGATTCCATAATATATTATTTTAAAATAAAAAGTCTAAAAAATCATGTTCAGATGTCTCGGAATTCGTTATTGAGAGAGAGAAAGAGAAAGACAGTAGTTAGCGGGAGGGGTATAAAAGGAAGTTCACTAAAATGAGTGCGCCCTTTGGTAAAAATGAAACTATGATACACCTTTTGGTAAATATCAATTCTTGGATACGCTCTTTGGTAAAAAACCGATAAATAGATAGGGACCTCATTCTAGTCTCTTCTCGTGCAAACATTGAAGTCAAATTAATGACTAACATGACTCCTTTATCTCTTCAATCTCATTTCTTAGGTCAGGATCATGGTAATTCTAACCAATGGAAATGTTGACTCCCTCGAGGTTGACTAAATTCCAAATGTTGTTAGCGATTTTCAACCTAATTAATTTTTCCTTGATGAGCGACCGTATTCTAATTTAGAAAAACTCTCAACTCTCGCTCAATCTAAGATCTAGAAGGAGAAGATAGGAGAACGAATAAGGGTCTTGTCTCAATTTGAAGAGATCGTATCCTCTGTCCCCTAAAAAATATTGTCCTCGTGTTCTACACTCACCCGCAATGGCCAATGACAAGTCCAATTGTCACTTGAACATCGTCGGCGACTAATAAGTACCATTTTTATTGATTATTTTAATTACTAAAATCAATATTTGACCTATATTTTTATTGCTTAATTGTGAAATTGCCCTAGGTTTTAGAACTTACTCTTATTTTGGACTTAATTACAAATTTACACATATTTGGATTATTTGGCCACTAAATTCTTGATCTATTTTTGTAGGCATCAAAGGTTCAAGGACTTAGGGCATATTGGGTCAAACTCGAGTCGGAAGTGACCCGGATCGAGTTATCAAGATTAGGATTAAATCCGGGCCGTCCGATTCGAGAGCGGCTAGATCTGAGCCATCCGGGACCATCTGAAGCAATCCGAGCTAGGGTTAGGGTTGATCAAGCACTCTGATCAAGATCTGAAAGTTTCATCCCAATCAGAGCTAAATCAACCGTTGGATCAAGCTCGGAGGGCTCTAGATCGTCCATTCAAAGACTAAGTTGATCTGGACCATCCGTTGCAAATCTGGAGGATCCGAGCTACCACGAGGCAGATCCTGACCCCTGATCAACATCCTCAAAGTTTGGCTCAAATCAGAGCAAGATCAGCCGTTGGATTGATGTGGAGAAATCTGGGTCGTCCAATGCTTATGTATTTAATCAAATTTCCACAGCAGCTTCTCCTCATCGCGTCTTCGCCGCAACAGTAGCTTCATCTGTTTTCTTCTTCGTTTCTTCAAGTTTTCATCCAATCGAAGGCGTGATCACTCAATCCTTCATCAGAGCAAGGGCTAGGTCAGTGAAGAGAGTTCTCAGTGAGGTTTCAGATTGGATTTTTGCTCAATAGCAAGGCTGCGTGAGGTTTCAGAAGTTTTGCTATCCGATTTCAGCGAGCTCAGCTGTGCACCATGGCCACTGCATCCCAGCTATCTAGAGGGGTTCCCTGGAAGGTTTCGGTCATTCCCTAATCCCAATCGCAAGCCACCACAGCGAGTTTGAAGAATTCGGAAGCAGATTTCGGCTTGAGCAGGGGCTGATTTGAATCGGTAGCAGAGACAGTTCTTCACTGGTTTGTTGAGCTTGCGGGTCCGAGGTTCTCCCTTGATTGACGACCAAGGAGCTCTTGAGTTGGAGAAGGGTTGAGGAGTAGTTTAGCTAGCTAATTTTCATTGTTTAGCTATAATTTAAATTTCTACAAGTGTTTGTTTCTGATTTCGTAACAGTTGCTGTAGTTTCCATTTCCACTTCGATTTTGTCTTAATTAGGTTCAATTCTTGCAGGTAGTCAGTTAGTGAACTTGTGTAGTGATAGATTGCATTTAATTTCAGTTTATTTCTGTGTTTGATGCTTGCGTATCAGATTTTTACTTGCGTGCCAGAGATGTTAGTTGCGTATCAGAAATTGATTTCTGCACTTTCACTCTGCGCATCAGTTCCCTAGTTCTGCAATTTTCATATTAGTTAGTTTAGCTTGTTTTCGAATTGTTTCCTATATTAGTTGGATTAATTCAATCTCAGTTTGCTTGTAAGTTCTTGAGTTTAATTGTTCCCTGAATTTAGTTTGAAATTTCTGCACACATCAATTCTGAATTTGGTGTTCCATTCGGTTTTGTTTGACTTTGACAGCTTCCATTCGGTAATTCTGTATTTTTCACTTCTGAATTCCCTCAGTCCATTGCATATCACTCACTTACATCCTCACATTCTAAGCTGAACTGATAGAATCAGTTTTTGGCACAAAAAAATCCAGTTTTGGCACAAGAGTTTCAGCTTGCGTGCCAAGCTGTTTTAGGCACTGATTTGAATCAGTTATTTGCTTGTCTTTTGGTGTAGGATAGCTTTTGGAATTTATTGACATCACTTTAGCTATTCTGAATTTTCCCTGCTTTAGGTTGCTTTAAAAACTTCTAAGTTGAGTTGAGTTAAGTGCTTGTTCAAATTCGGAATTTCGCATGCTTTTCATTGTATCAAGCTTGTTTGTTTCCAAAATCTTCCATCTCTGCACTTATTTATTTGTTCAGCATTTAGGATTGCATTTAATATCCATTGTGTTCCCTTTTTAATTGCGACTTAGCTATCTTAGTTGAGTAAGTCTTCTCTTGGTTGAATTTCTTAGTTGCCATCACTTGTTTATTGCATTTAGTTGTAATTTTCTTCTTTTTGTGCATTTCGATTTCTATTTGCAAAACAACCCCAATTACTTATTTGAAACCCAAAAACACAAACGACACATAAACCAAGCTCGAATCAAACACGACAACTAGTTCCGAGAAAAATACGACCTGTGGCCCCTTTGCTACATTTTCAGATTTTGATTGCAAAAAGGGTTTCCAGCACATTTATAAAATTCTAAATTCTAACGGATCCACACATTTCGTGACAAATTTTATCTAGTATTTCGGGTCCGTCAAATTTTTGGCGTCGTTGCCTGGGAAGCAACTAGTTGATTTGTTTGATTTTTTGCTTGTACACTTATTTCATATCTTTCTTGATTTATTTTTGTGCTTATTGCTATATCTGTTGAGTTGATTCTATTTGTTTTATCTCTTTATCCACTTTTACTGTGATTTGTTTTGTTTTATGACCAGGTCTTCAGGTGGTGATTTAGAAGAATTCGACCCTGAGATTGAGAGGACTTTCAGAGTCAGGAGGAGCCAGAGCATTCTTGCTGAGACTACAGATATCCCTCCTATTCAGACTATTTTCACTCACTCAGGGAGTAACATGGCAGATCACCAGAGAACTATGAAGGAGCTCGCAGCACCAGATGCTGCCTTTCAGTACTCCAGCATAGCTTATCAAGAGCTAGCTGGTAATTTTGAGCTCAGATCTGGACTCATCAATTTGCTGCCAAAGTTTCAGGAATTAACTGGAGAGGATCCAAACAGACACCTGCACGAATTCCATGTTGTATGTTCTACTATGAAGCCTCAGGGCATTTCTGAGGAAGATATCAAGCTGAGAGCTTTCCCCTTCACACTGACAGGAGCAGCAAAAGACTGGTTTTATTATCTACCTACAGGGCATGTGTCTAGTTGGATCGCTATGAAGAAAGCATTTTTGGAAAAGTATTTCCCAGCCTCCAGAACAGCTATAATCAGAAAAAGCATCTGTGGAATTCAGCAAGTGGTTGGTGAGACACTATATGATTACTGGGAGAGATTCAACAAGTTGTGTTCAAGTTGCCCCCAGCATCAGATTAGTGAGCAACTTTTGATTCAGTACTTTTATGAGGGATTGCTGCAGATGGACAGAGTCATGATAGATGTTGCAGCTGGAGGGGCCCTAGTGAACAAAACGCCAATGCAAGCTAGGGAGCTAATTTCTAATATGGCTGAGAATTCCCAACAATTTGGAAGCAGAGCCTTGACCACCAGAGGAGTGGGTGAAGTTCAGGTAGTTCCTACTAATCAGAAGGAGGTTAAGACTGCATTGATGGAACTCACCTCGGTTGTTAAGCAAATTGAACTAACTGTTGCAAGGCAAAATTCAACTCCTTCAGTACCTCCACCCTCTAGTCAAGTGATAAGTGTGTGTGGCATTTGCTCTAGTCAAGAGCACACTTCAGATTCATGCCCCACCCTCCAACAGGACGAGACAGTAGCAGCATTAGTCAGAGGACAATTTCAAGCAAGAAACAATCCTTATTCCTCTACTTACAACCCCGGTTGGAGGAATCATCCAAATTTGAGGTACGGGAACGCTTTCTGCCAACAAAACCCTCAACCGCAGCCGTCACAGCAGCCTCTACAGAATTTCCAGCAGCCCCAGCAAACTCAGAATAATCAGCAAGTTTTTCAGCCGTCGAACCAAAATTTTCAGCCTCCATTTCAGCCTAATTTCCAACAATTTCAGCAACAATTTCAGCAATTCGAACCTCCATTCCAGCAATATCATCAAGGGCAGCAAGATTTTCAGTCATTTCTAGCTTTTCAAGCTCAAAACCAACCAAATTTCCAGCCTTCACAGCCCTTGAATCAGAATTTCCAGCCCTCGCCACAGAATTTTTCATTTCAAAATCAGAACTTTCAAGGTTACAATGCCCAGCAAGGTTTCCAAGCATGTCAGCCCTCCACTCAGCCCTCTTATCAGCCCCAATTCAAACCGCAGCAGGGTAATGTTTTTCAGCCTTCTACTTCATCGTTTCAGGGACCATCAAAATCCTATGCTAACCAAGGAGGCTATGGGGGATCAAATGGAGGAAATGATCAGCAACAACTAATGATGGAGATGCTACAACAAGTTGTACAAACACAACAACAACAACAAGCTTGGCAACAACAACAACAAGCTTGGCAACAACAACAACAACAACACAATCAAAACGTTGAGAGACAAATAGGTCAATTGGCTAGTGGGATTAATCAAAATCAAGCTCAAGGATCAAGTCAACTCCCTTCCCAAACTGTTCCTAATCCTAAAGAAAATGTGAGTGCTATAACTTTGAGAAGTGAGAAGGTTACAACATCTCCAAAGAGTCCAAGAGCAGATTTTTCAGAAAACCGGGCAGCAACTTCAATTCCAGCCCAAAACAGCCATGAAATGACTTCAAATTCAGCTGATTCCACCCCTAGCCCGTGCCCAACCCCTTCCTCAAGCAACCCTCCAAATTTGGTGGAAAACGGAGAAGAAATCAGTGCCGAGACAAATGTCACAGCAGCCACTACGGATGGGACAGCAGGGCAGAATTCAGCATCTCTACCTCCGGCCAAAGAAGATGATTTTAGGGTTCCTTTACCCTTTCCACAGCGGAAGACACTAGCCAAAAAGCAAGTGGAGGAGGAGAAGGCTAAGGAATTCAATGAGTTAGTGGAACTTTTTAGTAAGGTAGAGATCAATGTACCTTTGTTGACCATGATCAAGCAAATTCCAAAGTATGCTAAGTTTTTGAAAGATCTTTGTGTTCACAAAAAGAAACTTAAGGAAAATGAATTGGTCAGCTTTGGGAAGAATATTTCAGCACTTATCCACACCATTCCTCAGAAGTGTGAAGATCCAGGGGTATTTACTGTTTCTTGTGAGATTGGGAGCACCATATTCCATGATGCTATGCTTGATTTAGGAGCTTCCATAAATGTGATGCCCAGGTCAGTATTTCAGATGCTCGGCATAGGCCCTTTACAGCCCACTGGTGTAGTGATACAGCTAGCAGACAGAAGCCATACCCACCCAGCAGGTATGATTGAAGATGTTTTGGTGAAAGTAAAGGAGCTAATATTTCCTGCAGATTTTTATATTTTGGATATGGAGGGAGATTATTTGGCATATCGTTCTCCGCTTATTTTAGGCAGACCTTTTCTGAAGACTGCTAGAACCAAGATTGATGTATATGCTGGTACACTTTCTATGGAGATTGGAGACACGGTTGTTCAGTTTAGCCTTTTTGATGCTATGAAGCATCCGAGAGAGGACCACTCCGTTATGAGCATGGATATTCTTGAGGAGCTGGCGCAGTCAGAGTTAGAGGCTGAGGGATTTTTATCTGATTTTTCTGGAGGAGTTATTGATTCAGAGGAGGCTGAGAGAGTACTTACTGCTGAGACTGAGGATTTTTCAGAAGATATTTCAGACGCAGTTCCAGCTGGAGAGATTTTTCTAGGTGTAGGGGATTGCACAGAGCCCCAAGGATCACCTATTTTTCTTGATATTCAAAGTGTAGGGGATTGCACAAAGCCCCGAGGATCACCTATTTCTACTGAAGACGACCAGAGTGAACTGAAGTCATTACCAGGCCATTTGAAGTATGCACACCTAGGAGAGGAGCAGACTTTTCCTGTGATTATTGCACAGCATTTGGAGTCAGAACAAGAGGAAAAATTATTGCAAGTCCTGAGGCACTACAAGAAAGCAATTGGGTGGACATTATCAGATATACCAGGTATCAGCCCAGATATCTGCATGCACAGGATATTTTTGGAGGAAAATGTCAAACCTGTGAGGCAACCACAAAGGAGGCTCAACCCACTTATTTTGGATGTTGTAAAGAAAGAGGTGACTAGACTTCTACAGTCAGGTATCATTTACCCTATTTCTGACAGTCAGTGGGTTAGTCCTATTCACGTGGTGCCTAAGAAATCTGGAGTGACCGTGGTGGCGGATGAAAGCAATGAACTAGTGCCCACCAGAGTTAAGAATTCCTGGAGAGTCTGCATTGATTACAGGAAGCTCAACAAGGCCACAAGGAAAGATCACTTCCCTCTACCCTTCATTGATCAGATGCTTGAGAGACTGGCAGGGAAGTCGCACTATTGTTTCTTGGATGGATTTTCAGGCTATTTTCATATTTGCATAGATCCAGAGGACCAGGAGAAGACCACCTTCACTTGCCCCTTTGGTACTTTTGCCTACAGACGTATGCCCTTCGAACTCTGCAACGCACCCGGTACATTTCAGAGATGCATGGTGAGTATATTCGGTGAGTTGCTAGAGGACTGTATGGAGGTATTCATGGATGATTTTTCAGTTTATGGCATGTCTTTTGATTCATGCTTAAATAACTTGTCTAAGGTTTTACATCGTTGCATTGAAACTAACCTTGTTCTTAATTTTGAGAAATATCACTTTATGGTAGAGCACAGGATTGTACTTGGACACATAGTCTCTCAAAAAGGTATTGAGGTAGATTCTGTTAAAATTAGTGTTATTTCTTCTTTATCTTACCCCGTATGCGTACGGGATGTTCGTGCTTTTCTTGGACATGCAGGATTTTACCGCAGATTTATTAGAGACTTCAGCTCGATTGCTCGACCCTTGACACGACTTTTACAGAAGGATGTTGAGTTTCACTTTGATGAAAAATGCAAAGAAGCTTTTCATAGACTCAGGGAGGCTCTTACCTCAGCTCCTATTATTACATCACCTGACTGGACTCTACCATTTGAATTAATGTGTGATGCTTCTAATTTTGCAGTGGGAGCTGTTTTAGCACAGAGGGTAGATGGAGCACCACATGTCATTTGCTATGCCTCCAAAACCCTAGATGCCGCCCAAGCCAACTACACCACGACTGAAAAAGAGCTTCTTGCCATTGTTTTTGCTTTAGATAGATTCAGATCTTATTTATTATGCTCACATGTTGTTATTTTTTCTGATCATGCAGCTCTCAAATATCTGTTGAAGAAGCCTGATGCAAAACCTAGATTGATCAGATGGATGCTCCTACTCCAAGAATTCGACCTGGAGATCAGATATAGAAGTGGAAAAGAGAACTTAGTTGCAGATCATTTGAGCAGACTTGAAGGAGATGGATCTCCTACCACCATTGATGATGATTTCAGAGATGAGCACTTGATCTCAGTGCATGGTGAGACACCGTGGTATGCAGACCTAGTTAACTTTCTTGTTGCACATATATTTCCCACTCAATTTTCGAAAGCTCAAAAAGATAAATTAAAAAGTGATGCAAAGTTTTATGTGTGGGATGATCCTTATTTGTGAAAATTTTGTAATGACCAAATAATTAGGAGATGCGTACCAGATCATGAGTTTTCATCTGTCCTTACTTTTTGTCATTCATCAGCTTGTGGGGGGCTTTTTGGACCCCAGAGGACTGCCAGGAAAGTATTAGAGTGTGGACTATACTGGCCCACCCTTTTTCATGATTCACATGTTTTTTATAAAAATTGTGATAGATGTCAGCGAACTGGGAACATAGGAGCGAGACATGAGATGCCCCAACATGCTATACTTTATTGTGAGATTTTTGATGTTTGGGGGATAGATTTTATGGGACCTTTTCCTGCATCTTATGGTTATCTGTATATTTTACTTGCTGTGGATTATGTGTCAAAATGGGTGGAGGCCATTCCCTCCAAGACTGATGATTCTTCTGTTGTTTGTAGTTTTGTTAGGTCACACATTTTCTGCAGGTTTGGAATTCCAAGAGCAATAATTAGTGACCAAGGATCTCATTTCTGCAACAACACACATGAAGGCACTGCTGAGCAAATATGGGGTGGTTCATAAAATCTCTACATCCTATCATCCCCAAACAAATGGACAGGCTGAGATTTCAAACAGAGAGATAAAATCCATTCTAGAGAAGACAGTTGGGTCCACTAGAAAAGACTGGAGCAAAAGGCTAGATGACGCACTCTGGGCCTACAGAACAGCATACAAGACACCGATTGGTATGTCACCCTACCGCTTGGTTTATGGTAAGGCTTGTCACCTCCCCGTGGAGATAGAGCACAAGGCATATTGGGCGGTGAAAGCTTGCAATTTCGATGCTACCAAGGCGGGAGAAGAAAGAAAATTGCAACTTCAGGAACTTGAAGAAATTCGGTTGGAAGCATTTGAAAATTCAAGGATTTACAAGGAGAAGACCAAGAACTTCCATGACAAGCACATTGTCAAAAAGGACTTCCAAATTGGCGATATGGTTTTATTGTATAAATCAAGGCTCAAATTGATAAGAGGTAAGTTGAGATCATGATGGGAAGGTCCATTTATTATAACTGACATTTTTCCCTATGGAGTTGTTGAAATTAGGGACGAGGCTAATGGATTTGTGTGGAAAGTTAATGGCCACCGGCTCAAAAAGTATTTTGAAGAACTAAAGGAGCTAAAGGTGGAGGATGTGTACATTGAGGACGCTATCTACCCAACTTAAGGGGGGTTCACTTTCTCTACATTTACATTTCATTGTACATATCATTTTTCATGGTTCTAGGAATAAATTCTTTCTCTTTTTGGAGTAAGTAGTTGATAATAAATTCTTAGGATACATAACATGAATAAATAGACTTTGTAAATACCATGTTTTTTATTTTAGCACTTTTTCTTGCATGAGTAGAAATAAAAGTATCCTTCTAGGTTATCTCCATAGCATTTTAGAGCCTTTTGAAAATAAATTAAATTTGGTTGTCAAAACTTAGGATTTGAGCTAATGGATGAAATCTTGGATGCTTGAGTACTACTTTGCTTTAGATTCTTAATTGAGAACTTGAGATGAATTATTTTTGCCTAGTGAGAATTAGCCTTATATTTGTGGCACACATATGTTATTAAACTCTAGAACTTGCTTAGGTTCTTTCAAAACCATATTTCGATGATTGGATCACATCTATATAGACTAATCACTTTGTTCACCTTTTCCCATTAATTTTGGCAATAATCATGTCTATTCTAATTGTCTTTCCTTATTCCTAATTTAACCCCAATTTTTCTATGGATTTATTTGCTTGGGATGTTTTCTTAATGCTATTTTGCCCGAGACGGACAAAGATTTAAGTGTGGGGGAGTGACTAGCATTTTGGAAAGATTTGGTATCAAAGAGACATTTCAAAAAAAAAAATATTTGCAAATTACATGTGCCAAGAATGAGTTTGAATGAGTTTGATGTCAAGAATGAGCAAGAAAGAAGGAAGCAATTGGAGATCTAGCTTCCTTAACATATTTTGAAGATCCAAGTGGCATGGTGTGACAATGAAAAAAAAATTTCTGCAATGAGAAACAATGGCAAGCAAAAGCACAAAGAAAGAAATTCTTGGGCCAAGGTGAAGAAAGAAAAAATTCTGCTAGCTTGGATCGAGATTGGGTTGGATCAAAAACTTTAAAGTTGGAATTTTGGGGAGCCAAGATCAGCAACATCTTGTAGAGACTGCACACAAGCTGGATAATCTGAAACATGGCAGCAAATCTATGCCAAAAACAGAGGAAGAAAAGGAAAATTCTATGTAGATTAGGAATGAAGTGTAGTGGACTGATTTGAGCTGGAATTTTGAACTGAATTGCAATGGCAGCTGTTGAAATCTGAAGCTGAAAAGCTGAGTTCGAAATAAGTTGAAAACCTGTAAGGAGCTGTTGTTAAAGCTGCAAGAAAAAAAATTTTCAGATTAGAATGTTGGAAGGATTAAGATTGTGTTTCCATACAAGCACTTTGGTATCAACTTGGGATTTAAGCAGGTTTTCCGAGACTGTAAATCAAGATACTAGTTGTATGAATCTATCAAAAAGTGTGGAGCACATTATGCTGATCAAAACAAAGGAAATTGTGGCTGATTGGCAGTTTTAGATCAGAACTGAGAAATGAAAAAAAGAAAAAAAAATTGCAGTGAGCTAATTCCGAAACAGTTTGGATCCAAAGAAAAATGCAGTTAAGTTGATGCTAATTGCTGTGAAACATCAGAGAATTGCAAGGGTTACAAGTAATGCCGTGGAGCTGTCCAAATAACAAGACTTAGCTGCCAACAAAAACAAACAGAAAAAAAGAGAACATTTTGAGAAAAACAAAAAGAAGCAAGTTGGCACATCATTGGAGTTTCGGCACCCTGATTCAGTGGAGTTTTCTCATCAGAATTACAGCCTTGCATCACCACATTCTGACCTCACTAGAGAAGGAGAAAGAAAGAAAAAAATGATGAGAAAAGAGAAGGAAGAAGCAAAATGGCACAATTGGAGTTTTAGAGCTTTGGCATTGTAATTTTCCTCATCCGAGTCCAAGCTTTGTTTCATTTCATTTCTGACCTTGCTAGAAGATAAAAGAAGAAGAGAAAAATCAGAAAAGAGAAGAAAGAAACAAAGTTGGCACGCAAGGTGGAAATTGGCACATTGAGATCAAATGGAATTTTCTTCACCCAAATGAAAAGCATTATCCAAATTTGACTCCATCACACTTTTGATTTCACTAGAGGACTGACAAGAGGGGCAAAGCACATTGGAAACATTTTTGAGCACTCAAGTCTTCCACTTTATCAGTTTTTTCATTTCCTTGATTTTTACTCCATTTCTTACCATTTTCCATGTTTTCACTTGTTTTTGTAGATGTGAATTCTAATCATGAATGATGGTAGAGATTAGACAATAAGCAAGCCTATGGTAGTGCAAGAAGCATGTGTGTTTGAGTGAGCTCCACTTCCATCATCAACTTAGAACTTAAGGAGAGAGCCACCAAAATTTTCCTTGAAAGGCTAGTGAGTTAAATTCATCTCAATGAATCATGATGGATGAAAAGGCTAAGTTGTTGATTTAAGGACAAGATACTAATCCCTAGAGCTTAGATTTTTGAGAATTGACAACCTTAGGTAATTTCTTTTCATTTGCTTCTAATTATGCTTAAGATAATCTAGGGGATACATACTTAGTGGTTTCGCGAGACGCTCAAGGTTAAGTGTGGGGAAGTTGATAGATACCATTTTTGTTGATTATTTTAATTGCTAAAATCCATGTTTGACCTATGTTTTTATTGCTTAATTGTGAAATTACCCTAGGTTTTAGAACTTACTCTTATTTTGGACTTAATTGCAAATTTACACATATTTGGATTATTTGGCCACTAAATTCTTGATCTATTTTTGTAGGCATCAAAGGTTCAAGGACTTAGGGCATATTGGGTCAAACTCGAGTCGGAAGTGACCCGGATCGAGTTATCAAGATTAGGATTAAATCCGGGTCGTCCGATTCGAGAACGGCTAGATCTGAGCCATCCGGGACTATCTGAAGCAATCCGAGCTAGGGTTAGGGTTGATCAAGCACTCTGATCAAGATCTGAAAGTTTCATCCCAATCAGAGCTAAATCAACCGTTGGATCAAGCTCGGAGGGCTCTAGATCTCCATTCAAAGACTAAGTTGATCTGGACCATCCGTTGCACATCTGGAGGATCCGAGCTACCACGAGGCAGATCCTGACCCCTGATCAATATCCTCAAAGTTTGGCTCAAATCAGAGCAAGATCAGCCGTTGGATTGATGTGGAGAAATCTGGGTCGTCCAATGCTTATGTATTTAATCAAATTTCCACAGCAGCTTCTCCTCATCGCGTCTTCGCCGCAACAGTAGCTTCATCTATTTTCTTCTTCGTTTCTTCAAGTTTTCATCCAATCGAAGGCGTGATCACTCAATCCTTCATCAGAGCAAGGGCTAGGTCAGTGAAGAGAGTTCTCAGTGAGGTTTCAGATTGGATTTTTGCTCAATAGCAAGGCTGCGTGAGGTTTCAGCAGTTTTGCTATCCGATTTCAGCGAGCTCAGCTGTGCACCATGGCCACTGCATCCGAGCTATCTAGAGGGGTTCCCTGGAAGGTTTCGGTCATTCCCTAATCCCAATCGCAAGCCACCATAGCGAGTTTGAAGAATTCGAAAGCAGATTTCAGCTTGAGCAGGGGCTGATTTGAATCGGTAGCAGAGACAGTTCTTCACTGGTTTGTTGATCTTGCGGGTCCGAGGTTCTCCCTTGATTGACGACCAAGGAGCTCTTGAGTTGGAGAAGGGTTGAGGAGTAGTTTAGCTAGCTAATTTTCATTGTTTAGCTATAATTTAAATTTCTGCAAGTGTTTGTTTCTGATTTCGTAACAGTTGCTGTAGTTTCCATTTCCACTTCGATTTTGTCTTAATTAGGTTCAATTCTTGCAGGTAGTCAGTTAGTGAACTTGTGTAGTGATAGATTGCATTTAATTTCAGTTTATTTCTGTGTTTGATGCTTGCGTATCAGATTTTTACTTGCGTGCCAGAGCTGTTAGCTGCGTATCAGAAATTGATTTCTGCACTTTCACTCTGCGCATCAGTTCCCTAGTTCTGCAATTTTCATATTAGTTAGTTTAGCTTGTTTTCGAATTGTTTCCTATATTAGTTGGATTAATTCAATCTCAGTTTGCTTGTAAGTTCTTGAGTTTAATTGTTCCCTGAATTTAGTTTGAAATTTCTGCACACATCAATTCTGAATTTGGTGTTCCATTCGGTTTTGTTTGACTTTGACAGCTTCCATTCGGTAATTCTGCATTTTTCACTTCTGAATTCCCTCAGTCCATTGCATATCACTCACTTACATCCTCACATTCTAAGCTGAACTGATAGAATCAGTTTTTGGCACAAAAAAAATCCAGTTTTGGCACAAGAGTTTCAGCTTGCGTGCCAAGCTGTTTTAGGCACTGATTTGAATCAGTTATTTGCTTGTCTTTTGGTGTAGGATAGCTTTTGGAATTTATTGACATCACTTTAGCTATTCTGAATTTTCCCTGCTTTAGGTTGCTTTAAAAACTTCTAAGTTGAGTTGAGTTAAGTGCTTGTTCAAATTCGGAATTTCGCATGCTTTTCATTGTATCAAGCTTGTTTGTTTCCAAAATCTTCCATCTTTGCACTTATTTATTTGTTCAACATTTAGGATTGCATTTAATATCCATTGTGTTCCCTTTTTAATTGCGACTTAGCTACCTTAGTTGAGTAAGTCTTCTCTTGGTTGAATTTCTTAGTTGCCATCACTTGTTTATTGCATTTAGTTGTAATTTTCTTCTTTTTGTGCATTTCGATTTCTATTTGCAAAACAACCCCAATTACTTATTTGAAACCCAAAAACACAAACGACACATAAACCAAGCTCGAATCAAACACGACAACTAGCTCCGAGAAAAATACGACCCGTGGCCCCTTTGCTGCATTTTCAGATTTTGATTGCAAAAAGGGTTTCCAACACATTTATAAAATTCTAAATTCTGACGGATCCACACATTTCGTGACAAATTTAATCTAGTATTTCGGATCCGTCAGCAACCAAACTATACCATAGGGGAGGGGGTCGTTGAACCCGTCGGGGGTTCACCACCCTCAGGGTATAGGGTTCACCGCCCTCAGAGTATATTTTGATTTGGGATGACAGTCGAAAGTCGTTGATGGTGTCCGGGCAACAATCGGATTTGTCGTCGACTATCGCTGATGATTGTGAGCCACGAGGATAGTATTTTTTGAGGACAGAGTACCCCCATTGCAATTTGAACTCATCATTCAAATGTCATTATCTCAAGTTTGAGGCTCCAATTTAATTGTTAGAAAATGAGAAGGAGAGAATCTTGTAATTCGTGGTTCATAAATGGAGAGAGCAATACACTATACATGGCTCTTTTATTATTCCTTTATTATATTCGCATAATGAAAAAATCGATCAATGGGATTGGATAGCGTCAAACTTCGGACGATTGATCCAGTCCCACGAAAATTTCTCATCGATTGTGAGGGATAATCGAGAAATGCTCGCGATGGGCGATCCAGAAGCCCAGCGGTCTAGGGTTCGCGCCCCATATGGAGACAAAATTTCTATAAAATATATCATAATTAGAGATCGAACCATGGATATTTAGGATAACAACTAGTCATCCTTCCGCTAAACCATATCCTCGAGAGTTATTATATTCACATAACGAGCTCTATGAGGAGTTGGAAGGAAGACATTCTCCACACTCTTGGTTTAAAGAATAGCAGGAGTTCTCAATTCATTAGCACCTCCCAAAGCTCTTGAAGGCCATCTCTTCGTTGAAGATTGAGCAGGCTGAAGGGAAGTTTTGCCCATGTTAAACAATTCAATTTATGTCAATGAGTGTTGTTCTGTTAATGCTAGTCTCGTTCCTTCACCATTTGGTTGTTCCGGAAGAGAACGATGTGGATGATGAGTCACCAAAGCACAACCCATGAAGACGACGACGAGGAGAAGATGCTCATGCTTTGCAAGATTAACATGAGCGTTAAAGGGAACACACCGGAAGATTTTCCGGTGAAGCCCACTCTGACTTTCAAGTCAGGAATCTAATTATCTCTTTTCGGAGGACAATGAGGAATCAAAGTTTGCTCTCAATTCGAAAAACTCACCCCTTTATCGGGATACCGAAGCATCTTATATACCTGAAGTTTCGGTCACACGTGTCCCCACGTTCTCCTCCACATCCCTTAATCATCGGTTACTTGATAGATATCCTATTTTTTGATAACGGTCGCTATGATCATTAAGGCCTTAATGGATACTTGAAGTTGGGCTTTCTAACTCCCATATTGATCTCTGGGCTCCACTCTCCCGGGTCAATCTCGGAGTCTCATCTCCCAAGCTGATCTCAAGGCCTTCCTTTGTTTTATCGAGATGGTCTTGGGAGCCTGACACCCCGCCTGAACTCGAGGGGTTTTCGTCTGTTTTTCAGAGGTAGTCTCGGGAGCCCGATCACCGGTTTGACTTTAGGGCTCTGATCCACTCTCCGGAGATAGTCTCAGTCTGACCTTGGAGCTCTGTCTCGGCGGACCTTGCCATGTAGCTTCCCCGTGCCACATGTCCATCTCGGGATGCTTATCCCCATCAGTTATTAAGATAAGAAATTGGTTAAATCTCATTGATTCTGTTCACGATCAATGAAAAGTGATATGACAATAAGGTTGACTTTGATGAGACCAACACTATCGTTATTGAATCCTAAAAAAGGAAACATTCAAGAAAAGAGCGTTAGCAGCAAGTCCAAAAAAGTTCTTGGTGCATGCACTCCGATACTCAAGTAAGTGACTTTTGAAGGTGGATAATTTGAACGTACTGGAACTGAATAAAAAGAACGTACTTGCGTCGTGGAGGAGGGACCCCTTTATATATGTGACATCCTTTTGCAACCTCCACCGTCAAAGTGTCACGTCAGTCATAATATGGCTGTCAAATTAGTAGATTTCCTGTAAAAAAAATCCAATAAAAACAGATAAATTAATGATTCACTGAGTAAGTCAGTGATTAAGATATGATAAAAGTATGAGTAATGATAGGGAGAGTGAATTTGGGAGAGTGAATGAGAGAGTGAATGACATGACAGTTATTGTATACACGTCCGATCGCCGATCGGACACCACCGGCGGCCTCTGATCACCGTCCCGAATCAAACTATGTCCTAAGAAGATCGGTGAACTCATCGGGAATCGCCGCAATTATGATCTCGTCGCATTCACCGTCAATCCGACGAGATCTCAATTACCGGCGACCCTGCCGGGTTCACCATCTTCTTAGGACATAGTTTGATTTGGAACGACAATCAGAGGTCATCGGTGGTGTTCGATCGGCGATCGAACATGTACACATTAGCTACACGTCATTCACTCTCCCAAATTCACTCTCCCAATCATTACTCTAAAAGTATATAGGTTAATGGTTCACTAAGTAGGTCAGTAATTAAAATTTGATAAAAAGTGGATGGGTCAATGGTCTACTAAGCATGTCTGTAATTATAGCGATATGATAAGATTTATTTGAGTTTTATCAAGGATATACCTAGATTTGTGTATAACAGGGATGATGGACTTGTTTGTATATGTACGTGGAGACCCAATAAAAATGCCCAGCTCCACTATAGTCAAGCATGTTTAAGGTTAATGAGAGGGTCTTCCTGTAGCCCAATGGGTCATATGGGATTTGCCTTTGAGCTAGTTGATATAATTGAATGGTCAAAGGATTGTAATATGCTCGTCGATCTGCTATAGCCATCTTGTCGGCTAGTCGGCCACGTGCTATAAGTGAGTCAGCCGATCGATTGTCATCTTATTACCAACGATTAATAACACGCCTTATAACTAGTTAGTCAACCGGCCGTTATTTGGACGGTCCGATCGACCGTCACCTTAGTACAAGTTAATCAATCAAACGTTACCCAGGTCACTAGTCGATCCACCAGAGTTATCCGCTTAATTGGATAACTTAGTCTTCCCCTGCTCACATATTACTCATGTAGGACCACGTCAATCGTCTAACCATTGACTCATCTTACATAGAATGGGCCTTGAATATCTCCTTATCAGTCATTATATATTTATTTTTGTTTACTTTTTTTCACTTAAAAAGACTTTATTTATTATTTTTATAGAGATGAAGTTAGTGTGGAGGACGTTGAAGTATCTTTTATCATTGATGATCACCATTTGCGACTTTCTTGTTGCTGATGTTGCTCTAGTTTATACCGATAGGCGGCGTTCTAGCTCACAATGAGCTAACCAATTCCGAAGGATTTTTTTTTATAGTTATCTATAATTATCTTTCAGTATACACTTAACTCTTTTATTTGTCATTACAAACAATGACATCTTCATGAATAAAAGAAATTATGGAGGATAATCATGAAGCGGTGGAAAATTTTAATGCAACGACTTTTGGAGCTCTGTTCAACGCCTATAATTAAAGTTGATCTTGATCAAGTTGCTGAAGTTCGAATTGAGTCGGCATCTCCGAAGAACCAATATTTTTTGCATGATAGTCGAGTCTCTAACTGTCAACGGATCATTTTTCAAGGTCAAACTTGACCTCGACTTGTGTAAAGGATGTTTTACTAAGTGTCATTTACTACCATGATCTGAGTAAGTGGGTACTTGATAACAATGGAAAGGTATTTAAACAACTACAGACATATCAATTTTGGTGTCCCAACATTCGAGAAGTCAAAATAAAAAAAATAATTGAAATTTTCAAAATGTGAAAACACGTAAATCGGCATCGTAACCTAGACTCTAATACCAATAACACTATCATATCTTAGGGGTATAAATGGTCATCCAATAATAGAGAAATATCTTGTGGTGACAAATCTTATAAACATAATACGAAATCAAACATCACAAATATTAGAACGACAACGCAGAAAAAGTAATTATAATTAACATTAATTTTCAAATATTAACATTAAATCTTATTATAATTTTCAAATATTATCATTAACATGATTATAATGGACTTATATTATTGGATTTTAAAAAAGTTTTAACATCCAATGAGTTAATATGGAAGAAAGAAAACGACTAGGTTGAATTTGATTTTCTTAGCCACGTACGTAGCTCCTCACATTCTTTGGAAAGATGAAGAGATACATATATTCCTTAGAAAGAGGAAGAGAAATATTTCTTCATATTCCTTGGAAATGAAGAAACACATCTCTTATATTCCTTGGAAATGAAGAGACACAAATCTCTTCATATTCCTTGGAAAGGTGAAGAGACACGATCTTTTCATATTCCTTGGAAGGCTATATATAGAGGAGTCATCATTAGAATCGAAGGAGGGTAAAGAGTGTTAGTATTAACCCTAGAGCCAATTATGTGATGATTTACTAGGAAATTTTTTGTATCATATCTTATTAATAAAGACATAATTTTGGTTATTATATTTACTTCATATGTGTGCCAAATAAATAAGTATAATAATTCCCTAAGGTAGTAAATTCTAATCTACATCATGTCAATTAGTTGAATTGATAGTGAGATGATGTAAAGAACAATGCTCTTAACTATTCCTAGTTAAGGATTAATATTCAAGGACAATATTAATGCATTGAGACTAGCGTGTAAGTCAATTGATGACTTGATCTCATAAATCAGGATATGAGATATTACGTTAACACATGAGTATATATTAGAGAGTATATATTAAATTGACCCGTAATGAGAAAGTTTTATGAATCATTATATGAGTGTCATAAACTTTCTCATAGTGACTATTAGTATAAATAGTCTTTAGACCTGAAATCACTACGGTTCCCTATATAAGGAGTTATGTATTTTGGTATTATCAAACGTTACCCGTAACAGGGTGGATTATAAAGGCGATCACTAGGTATGTAATAAATTATGCGGACGGATGTGAATAATATATATGAGATCTATCCCTCCCATATGTTGAAAGTGATATTTGTAGGCCTCTTGATCGAGTAGGAATACTAAAATAAATGGTCATGCTCAAATGAGTAAATATAAGATATTGAGCTCATTTGCTTAAGTGAGTCTACTTAGGGATCAAGAAACATAAAGATTGATTAGAGGATGGCACGATCTATGCCTTATTAATCAATTTAGATATCGAGGATAGAAGGACAAGTCATACATTATAATAGTCACAGAAAGGTTATGTCGGATCTAGATATTCTCGTCACTTGGATAGCAATAATGCATTACTAGATGTCGTTGATTGTTTATGTATCTAAAGTGGTTTAAATACATTGCTAACTTTACGAAAACCTATTGGGTCACACATAAAAGACGCGATATTTCGGAGATAAGTTGATTTTAGTTTGAGTAAAATGTGATCCAAAATTAGATTATTTGAGTTAGACTCAAGTGAATCCAATTTGATTGAGGAATTGAGTCTAATCCGAGTTTAACTTATTTAGATTACACTCAACCACTTAATTATGGATAATATTTATTAAAAGGTTTAATGAAATATTATTAGAGAGGAAGGTCAAGGGGCATTCTATATTAAAAGTTAAAAGGAATATCAAGAGGTTTGATATTTATTTGGTTTTTATTAGTATTAAGATGAATGGAGCTCAAGAGGCAAAAATCCTTCATATTCATGAGAAGAATATAAAAGCTCTCCTCTTGCAATTTTCTTTTTTTTTTTTGTAGAAGTACAAGACAAGAAGAAGTGTTCTTCATCCATCCTCTTCCTCCTCCTCTCCCTCTTGGCCAAAACCTTTATTTGAGGTTTTTGGTGTTTTATGAACCATCCCAAGTTGCTAGCACAATTAAGGTGGTTCTTCTCCGAAGTGTAAATTGTGTTCGTGTGGATACTACTAGAGGCACGGACATTTTGAACGTGCAAGAGATCTGGTGAACCAAAGGACTAGCAAGATAATTAAAGGGCACACATCATAAGGATAACCCGTAGATAGAAATTTTATACGAGTTTTTCGCATGAATCGCTCAAGGGATCCTATTTTCACACAGAGAGAAGGAGAGAGAAGAAGTATAGAGAAGAAGATGGAGTCTCTCTCAATTTTCCTCCTCTTTTCTTCCATCAAGAGGAATTCATCTCTTTGTCACTTGCTTATCTTCTCCGAGAAGGTTGTTTAATAGTTACGATTGTCTCAACGAAAAATGATACTTGATCTCTAGTGCGATCAAGCATTGGAAAGGAGACTCTGATCATGGGCTTGATTAGACGAAGGAAGGAGAAAGCACAAGTTCAAGACAAAGAAAGAAAAGCTATTTCGCTAAATCTGAAATAGTTGGAGTCATCCCTAAACAAGGTAGTTTGGGAGGAATGTTTTTGCTTGTGTTTTAATTCATTTGTATATTGATACATCTATTAATAGTTTTATTTAGATTATGCTCAAATGATCTATTATGCTTAAATTAGATATTTCTGTATGTCTAAATAAAAAAATTAAATTGATATTAGATGAATCAATTACATGATAGTTTATCTTTGTTATGTTTTTAGGATCTTACTTGAATGGTTAGATTATAATGCATGTTTAGATTAAAGATCATGCTTATACTTGTTTTCAAATATCCATACGAGCACTCCTTTGATTTAACTATTAAATCATAAAATAAATTTTAATTTTTCGCTACGCAAAGGGGTGTAAAAACATAATGTCTAAATTATGATTCGGTATCCCATCAATTTCTATGTATGTAATAATAATTGTCTCAATATAAATTTGAGTTGGTTTATAAAATTTTGTGATAACTATGTTGTTATTCATCATTCGTATGACTCAATTTAATCAATATTGCTCAATTATCTTACACATATATCATCAAATGAACTGACTATTAAATGATAGTAATCTTAAATGAATTTATCATTAAATAAATTAATCATTAAATAAACTAATTATTAAATAAATTAATTATAAAATGAATGAACCATTAAATGAACCATTATAAAGTACTAATCGATGAATAAATCATGTAAGTACACTAATTACTAAGATTAAACATATTGTTGACGTATAGTATCCAACTAGGACATATATGGATAAAGTAAGGAAAAACTATTCCTATATAACTTTAATAAACTAAATAGACTATCACTACTCCTACCAGAACAAACACTAGGGTTATAGTAGCTAAGTCATTATTATTCTTACTAGGAAATGTCGGGATCGTAGGCCGGTTGAGAGGGTGAATAGCTCGTCACCCTTAATCCTTTGATTTTCTTTCTATACGTTTTAGTTCGCAAGTGAAATAACAAATAACTTAAACACAAAGGAAAGGCAAACCGGTTAACGTGGTTCGGAGATAAAGCATTAACTAAACATGACTTAGGCACCCATGCCTTGACAACTTTCTTTTGAGTTTTGGGTGTCCTAGATTGTCTCATGTCAGTCCTAGACATGAGAGACACAAATGAGGGTTCTTTAGGGCGGTAACCAATACCGGCCCTATTGTAGACTGCCCTTTGGGCATTTAGGATCATATCTAGGGTCTTAGAGAATATTCTTGAGCTTCTCAACTTCACTCTTCAACGATTGGTTTTCCTCTACTAACAAGTTATCATGCAAATCACTGATTTCCTCACCCTTAGAGGACTTCAAACTTACAATCTCATGTTTCAACGATTTAATTTCATCTTCTAGTAATTCAACATGCAAATCATCAATGTTATCATCTCTAGATGCCTTCAATTGATTAATTTCTAATTGCAATGCTTTAACTTTATTTTTGGATTTCTTAAGTATACTAGTTAAACATGCAATTGCTCTATAACACTTTTCAAGCTTTGGAGAAGTTACTTCTTCATCATCCAAATATGATGAAGCCGTGTTTGCGGAGCTTGAAGATTCATCACTGCTCTCCTCTCCAAGAGTCATGAGAGCCACTTGCCTTGTGCTCTTCTCCTCCTTTTCATCATCGGATGAGCTAGAGGATGACTCATCCCAAGAAGCCTTCAAAGCTTTCTTCTTCTTCTTGGATTTTTCTTCTTTTCTTTTGGATTTCTCCTCCTTCTTCTTAAGCTTTGGACATTCATTCTTGAAATGCCCTTTCCTACCACACTCAAAACAAGATGCATTATTCTTATCAAGTTTGGATTCACTAGTGTTACCTCTACTTTTGAAACGTCGATCCCTTCGCATCATCCTCCTCACAAAGTTTGCCATCTCAGATGAAGAGGAGCCACTGCCATCTTCCTCAGAATTGGACTCGGATTCGGAAGAGGATGAAGATGATGAGACCTCCTTCTCCTTCTTCTTCTCCTTCTTCTTCTTGTTGGTCCGGTCCCCTGCAACTAAGGCAATCCCCTTCTCCTTGGGGCCTTTGTTAGCCATTTCATGCAACTCCATCTCACAAAATAAATCATCTAATTTTACAATAGATAAATCCTTGGATACTTTGTAGGCATCCACCATAGATGACCACAAAGCATTTCTTGGAAATGCTTTCAAAACATACCTCACAAGGTCGCGGTTCTCGACCTTTTCATCAATTGAGTGAAGCCCATTGAGGACTTCCTTGAAACGACTATGAAGCTCACTTACCGACTCATTCTCCTTCATGGAGAGATTTTGAAGTTGGTTGAGGAACAAATCCCTCTTTGCGATTCTAGAGTCCCGGGTGCCTTCGTGAAGCTCAATGAGTTTGTTCCACAAGTCCTTCGCACTTGTGAAAGGACCAACCTTGATGAGTTGGTCTTTGTTCATGCCACATTGTAGAGTGACAACCGCCTTCGCGTCGGCTTCACTCTTTCTTGTTTGTTCGGCAGTCCACCGTGAAGACTCGAGTTCTTTGCCTTCGTCATCCTTAGGAGGAATGAATCCCTCCTTCACCGCGAACCAAGTATGGATATCCATCTTCAAGTAGTATTCCATCTTTGATCTCCAATATTGAAAGTCGGCGCCATCAAAGAATGGAGGTCGGGTGGTGGAGAAGCCTTCTCTCAACGCAATCTTGTTGAGAACTCTCGGATGTTAAGCCGTGTACAAAGAAATTGGCTCTGATACCACTTGTTGGAAACGAGATGGCTAGAGAGAGGGGGGGTGAATATAGCCAACACTTTTTCTTTGAAGAGCTTAGCAAGTTGCTTAGCAAGTTTTCTGCACTTAAACTATCAGTAGCACAGCAGAAGAAGCAAAGGAAAAACAAAGCAATGCAGTAAACTAAAAACAGAGACGAAAGCTAACAACAACAGCTACCAAGATCGCTAACAAGAGGGTTTACAAGGTTCGGGGATAACTTGCCCCTACTCCTTGGCGTGCCCTTAAGGTGGGCGATCCCTTGATCGTCGGCAGATCTAGCCCCGGTGATCACCGGATATAAAGCAACCTCCTTCTCGGTGGAGAAACCTCTCCACAGCGTTTCAATCACAGATAAGTGTTTAAGCTTAATGAAATAACAAGAAGGATCTTACTCAAACCCTCGGCAAGGACAAGAACACAGCAAGCTTCCCTGAGCTCCACCCAGTGGCGATCTCACGCAAGAACCCTTCTTCGTGTCTTCCCACTGTCGGACTCCAAGCTTCTTGTTCCCTCCTTCAAGGCTCAAGTAAAGGATGATTGCTTCTCGATCGCTTGCTCAGAATGATGGAAACCTCAAGAACAGCAAGCTTGATGAGGAGAACTCAAAGCACTGGAACTCAAGAGCACAAGCTGAAGAACTGTCGAACTCTGCTCCACCGAAACTCTCTCGTTCCTTTTGTTTCTCCACTAAGCAACAAGTGACCTCATCTCCAGCAGCCTACAGCTGTCTCACTGCCAACGCGCCAGCTACACTGAACCCTTACTGAACTTCTTGAGCTCCCTCAGCCAAGCTTCAGTCAGCGGCTTCAGTCCTGCAGCTCCAGCCGTTGCAACCTGAGTTGAGAAAGGGACAAACCTGCTCCAAGGAAAGCCCTCTTTGACTTCTCCTTGAGTGTTTGAATCCTCCCTGTCACCTGTAACTTAATCAGACTGTTAGAGCAGCAAAACACGCAGTAAATCAAATATCAGAGATAAACAGCAGCGAATTGAATATGGTCAGACGCGATCAGAGCGTCTGACAGTGCATTTTGAATTAAAGTAATCGGTCACCTGACCGATCAAAGAGCCTCCTGATCGGTCACCAGACCGATCAGGCTGGTTACAGACCGATCAGGATTCGTCCTGATCGATCCCCAACGCTCAATCAGAAATCGCGATTTCTTTGAGATTCTCCTGGACCGATCACCAGACCGATCCCAGGTCGTGGATCGTTCACCGAACCGATCCACCCTTATATTGGGCGATTTCTGAGTTTCGCAGGCTAAGCCTTCTAATCGGTCAACTGACCGATCAGGGTGTCACCTGATCGGTCAGCAGTCCGATCAGGTCATCACCAGACCGATCAGGAACCGTCCTGATCGATCTTAGTGAGAAGCCCGCGAAGCTGGATCGTTCACCAGAACGATCTGCACAGTGATCCTGATCGGTCATCAGACCGATCAGGAGCAGTTCAGCAAGGGAACTCAACCTCACTGCTTGCTCCCTGATCGGTCACCAGACCGATCAGGAGCCAGTCAATGGGTGAAACGCATACTCCCTGATCGGTCACCAGATCGATCAGGAGGAGCACAGTAGGTTCCCAACCTCACTGTGTGCTCCCTGATAGGTCACCCGACCGATCAGTCATCGCTAGATCCGTCACCAAACCGATCCACGAAGGAGCAGCGTGCCTGAATCCCTGATCGATCACCAGACCGATCCAGGGACTCAAACTCAGCCCTTCAAGCTAAGTTTCCATCCACCTTAGCCCTCCAAGGTAAGGATTTTCCATCTAACTCTCCAAGTTGGGAATTTGCACCTAACCCTCCAAGTTAGGACTTTTCACCTAGCCCTCCAAGCTAGGACTTTTCACCCAACCCTTCCGAGTTAGAACTTCATCCAACCTAGCCCTCCAAGCTAGGCACCTGACCCTCCAAGCCAGGACTTTTTCATCTAATTCTCCAGGATGGGAATTTGCACATAACCCTCCAAGCTAGGACTTTTCACCTAGCCCTCCAAGCTAGGACTTTTCACCCAACCTTTCCGAATTAGGACTTTTCCAACACCTAGCCCTCCAAGCTAGGACTTTTCAACACCTAACCCTCCAGGTTAGGATTTTCCAGCACCTAGCCTTCCAGACTAGGATTTTCAACACCTAACCCTCCAGGTTAGGATTTTCCAACACCTAGCCCTCCATACTAGGATTTTTCATACCATGCCTGATCCCCGATCAGGACTTAATCATAATCAATAATCATCCACCTAAACTTAAATCGGTGTCAACACCAAAACAACAATCAGGGCCAGACTGCATCAACATACTAGTCGAATGATCTCATACCAGTTGACTGGTAAAACCCTAAATCTAGGGTTTCCCTTTCCGAGTATAATTCACTTACACTCGGACCTTCACAACTCACTTGACTCTTCATTTGCAGCTTTGACTCTTGCCTTCAAGCCTTCTTCACTTTGGCTCTCATCCCTCGGATGCATACAAGCCCGTGGTTCGTCTCCATATGCTATCCTTCACGTATTCCTCGAAATACGCTTTCCTCGGCTCATCGTTGCTGCCTTGTCCACGATTTCTCAGATGCCTCTTTATCCTTCACCGAACCCGAAGTCGTCAAGCTAAGTCATATGTGTATACTGCAGAACCTGCATACTCAAATATATATATCAAATACGAGGAAGAACTTAACTTAAACCCTTTGTTCAAACATCAAAATATATGATCCCACAGACCATAGATTGCCTCAACAGAAAAGATACTAGTACAATAGTAATCAACTTAAATTCTATCTCTCTATTCTTAGCGAGGACAACAATGACCTGAGACAGACTGACATCAGCACTCTTTATGGAATCCTCATTCGGATCCTCTCTGGATCTTCCTCTTAATTCACATGGTGAAATAACTCCATATGTAAATCTGTATATGTTATACATCCTTCATAGCACCCCCAAGCATAGTGTGCTACTTCATTGAGACTTGTCAGCCATGATTGAGTAAAAGCTCAAATCCAATAGTTGTCTAGGATAGAAAAATCTAATTGTTCAAGTCTCCAGAATAATCTATCAAACCTCCCAATATGCCCTCTAACTTCATAATTACGACCAGTAAAAATATCGAGTCATTCCTATTCAAAATATGAATAAAACTAACACATAAAGAATACATAAGTAATCAAGAATAATAAATTTGCTTGATTTGTGGACCTACAGTCAACTAATCCACTGGATCGGTTGACTGGTGATTATTCAGTTAATTGACTAGTTAACTACCTACTCCATAAGTCGGATCTCGAGTTTTTTCAATGAGTTTGAGTGTGTGACCAACTCATCCCAAGCACCCCAAGCGTCATTGTGCATCGTCTGTTCGAGTCATATCAAGTCAGACTCCTTAAGTCGAAGTCGAGTCCGAGTAGGTTCAACTCGGTACCAACTCGACCAGTGTATCCACTCGGCAAACCCGAGTCGCGCTATTAACCGAGTCTGAGTACCTACTTAACATATCTGAGTCACTCAATTCGAGGATAATGCTAGCTAACTCCTCGAGCAAACTGGTCCCCGAGTAAGTGCAAGTCCAATTAATTAATCGCTAAGCATGCAGATTTAAACAGTAGCATGAAGTACTCAAAACAAAAAAAAAAATTTATCGACACGAGATGGATTGATATGGTTAACACATGCAGTGTTGTTATTTTGAGATTTAGAGGTTAAAATCTGACAAAGCCAGTATGTTCGTCCTCCCCACCTATTTACTATAATATTCGGACTAATAATCCTCGTGATTTATTATTTTTATATTTGTCCTGAGACAAGTTAGCGTGGCGCGAAAGAATCTCCTTTTACCCCCCAAAAAAAAATTCAAATATTGTTTTTTAAATGTATTTAAAAAAATTAGTTTTTTCATTCGGTCAACAAATGCATTAATAAAAAAACATAATTTTTTTTTCTCAGCCACATGGTCTGTCAATGTGCATTAATTAAAAAATAATAATGTTCTTATTTTTATTTTTATTTTTTATTGTTTTTCCAACGCATACGAAAAGTAGTGTTTCGTTTTCTTTTCTTACGCTATCAGCCGTCGCCGTCAACTCTGCATGTGCATCCCCTTCGCCGGTGGACCAAAATCGGAGGTCTAATCCCCTAATTGTCTGTAGGTCAAAATCGAAGACAAACTTATGGATATTAACTACTACACTCGGGGCCTAATGATAGCCGTAGATCACGACCGCTCCACCAGTGTGGCAGATCGCAACAAGGCTGCGATCTCGCCCGGCACTGGCGGCAGACGACGGAGTTAGCTCCGTCGGCGTTAACTCATTCCTCGAACAACGGCCATGAGCAAGTGGATTCGCCGCAGAGGTAAGGTATATTTTGTTTCATGCCTGTACACCCTAACACCATTGTTGTATCTAATGCACGAATCACATAACCGAAATCAGTAAATATTGACAGCGACTTACAACGTATCCTGATATCCTGTGTTCTTCGTGTCGAGCGATCACGAAATTGAAAAACTCTTCCCAATTCCACAAATCATCTCCATCTACTATTGAATGTTTTTTTTAAGAAGCCTCCCTTTACTTTTTCATCCACCTTGCTCAATTGTTTGGACGAAATATATTTTGGTAGTATCGCATGAAATAAATGGGAACAGTGGACAGTTTTGGTAATTGCCCATACCCTCGCTGCCAACACGATTCTCAGGTAGAGCAATATTGCGTACGTCTACCGTGCTCGAACTATAAGGACAGGTTAGGTTGTCATTTTTGGAGTCGTTGCGCTTCGAAATTTATTCGATGGAATCAGAAGAAGTTCTGTCTAGCTTTAAAATTAATCGAGTCGGACTAAAGGTCTAAATAACTGGATTTTAAAAAATATAAATATTTTAAAATCTTATGTATTTATTTATGGGAAAATTTGAGAAAACTCTCCAACATCAAAGTGGGCTTTGCATGCACTCCCCAACCAAAAATGTCTTTGCATGCACTCCCTGATGGGATTGACAAGACAGTTTTGTGTGTTATTTTTTTTATCAGTATAATAGAGTAAAAATTCAGTATAAATCATAAAGATTTGAGTATAAATTGTTTGAGATTGAGTACTAATTTAAGAAATTTGAGTATTATTTGAAAAAATTTGAGTATACATTGTTTCAGTATATAGTAAAAATTTCAGTAAACATTATCAAAATTTAAGTATGCATTAATTTAGATTGAGTATTATTTGAAAAAATTTGAGTATAAAATTTAAAAATTTGAGTACGTGGGGTTACATCCACCACATCAAGATTTTCACATGAGGGGCCGCCGAAATTTTATACTAAAATTTTTTAAATTAGTACTAAATCTCAAACAATTTATACTCAAATTTTTATAATGTATACTGAGTTTTCACTCTTTTATACTTACGACATCAAGATTTTTACATGAGGGGTCATCGAAACTTTGTACTCAAATTTCTTAAATTAGTACTCAATCTCAAACAATTTATACTCAAATCTTTACAATATATACTGAGTTTTCAGTTTTTTATACTCAATCTATTAGGGAGTGAATGCAAAAAATTTATTAAGTGGGGAGTACATGCAAAGGCCAGTTTGGGATTGGAGAGTTTTCTCCGATTAACACTTTATTTATCCATTGAATAATTTTGTTGAGAAAAAAAATTTAAAAAGAATTGTGTTCTAGAAGCTCTAAGAGGATGAGGATGAGCTAGTGCAAGGTCAATTTAGATGCAATTTGATTACGATTGGACGGTCCATCACGGCCATGCGTTGTGGTTTTGGTAAGAGCTCCTTGTGATAATAAACATACTTTCTAAATAAGACCAAATTAGATGAGGTAGTCATGCCAACCATGATGCCACCTAATTCGGACGGTACGTGATAAGACGGGGACCACAGCAGGCTTAGACAATCGGTCATGAAACTTGACCGGACCGGACAGAAGCCGGTAAACTAAACTTGACCTAAATATTTAACTATATAAAAAGTTTAAAATAAAAATTTACAAAAATTTGTAACATTATATGGTGAGCCCATATTTTATTTTTATTTCAATGTTATCGTAAAGATCTCAAACATTTTTTTTTCATTTAATTTTTTTTATATTTAATATTGTAACACTATTACTAAATTTTAAATAAATTGAAACACGTTAATATATATATATATATATATATATAAAGGTTTGATATATCGCTAATTTTACGTTGCATGCCCCATACATATCTAATTTTTTTTGTTTAATATTATTATTTAATTTCTAAATTTTATATCACAAACAAGTCCGGACCAGCGATCATCAACATATGTGTGGTGTGTCCCAATACTATATAGACCGAATGTGGCCAACTGAGGGAGGCACCTCACATGATTGTAATTGTGTAGCTTGCATGGGAAGCCCCTCTCAATTGCCCATGCTAAACGCGCATCAGAGGCGACCAGCACAACAGAACTATTCAAAGCCCAAGTGGGCTTTGATACGACTAAAGTAGATTGACGACGAAATCTAAAGTCATGATTTATACTTGAAATCTCTACAAATGACTATGAGATTGAGCGTCCCGCTCATGGTGAGCTTATAACTTTTTGTATAAATGATTTATATCCGAAATATTCCATGATAAATGGGACAAAATTTGATCCAAAACATTAAAAAAAGTTAAAATAAAACTTTAACCATCAAGTCCAATTGATATAATCCAAGGAGAAAATTTCCATCAATCATTACGGTATATTTGGGAAGAGATGAAGAAAATATAAATAATGGAAATGTAATGTTTACCCTTATTTGGAAATGATTAACGAAGTTTTTTCAATCTTAGGCGACCGACCTGACTCCATAAAAGTTTCTTATCGGTCGTCAGGGTAAATCGAGAAGCGCTTGTGGTAGAGTTCGCGCCCCATTTGGAGAAAATTTTTTACAAATACGTCGTAGCTAAGGATCGAATCGCGGATGCCTGGGATAGCGACTAGTCGCCCTACCACTGCACCGTGGCCCCAGAGGCTATGTTTACCCTTCTTTGGGAAGAAGATGAAGGAAGACGGTGAGGAAGGGGAGGGGAACTTTTATGATCCCTTACCTCTCAAATGACTTATTTTCATACATCCCAATTTGGAGTGTAAGAAAATTCTCCTTCCTTTCCTTCCCTTCCCTTTCTATTAATGAAGCTTCACTCACCCTATCCAAACAGAGGGTTAAAGTAAATCTAGAAGAGCAAATGTATCACGCTCCCAGAAGTCTATGTTTACTTGAAAATTGGATAACATCTCCCTGTACGACGAAAATTATGAAACTCATACTACATCCATCTCATATATATATAAAGTATAACCCCATGCGGCTGACAATAATAGAAGTAACTTAATAAACATCACAACCATGCAATTTGCTAAGTCCAAATAATAAATAATATAAACTCTGTAAAAGGAAACGCAAAACCAACCGAAAGTCCAACGCAGATAAATACAAGTCCACTGACGAAATAAACTATGACATCTCTAGAAAAACACGAAACAACTCAAAAAGAAATACTCGACACTAAACGACAGCAGATGAATCCTCTCCTGGCGGCACGAGACGCAATTATCTACTACCTGAAACAAAAAGGAAAGCAAGAGGTGGTAAGTCTGGGAACGAACTCTGTAGGTATAGTGAATAGATAAATATGCATGGTAAACACATAAATAAAGCAGGTAGAAATCAGGTATACAGACCGAAAAGTGCCACATAACAAATGTAAAAACATATCTGTGGGGTATGATCAGGAACCCCCATACCAAATCAATAAGCTGCTCATACTATTGAGCAAATTCAAATCAAATAATAAATGCAAATCAAATACATATATGCATATCAATCAAATGTAACAATCATAGCTCAAACAAATACAAGATACATCGTATGTAAATGATGCAATGACATGTGTCATCCCTACACACCAATCTACAACCATCACACATATCTGCATGGTCGACCGGGCAAGAGTTATGACAACTATACGCACTCTCAGAGTCATCTCCTATGAGTGACCAAGTGGACAGGATGATAGGAGAACAACCACAATCCCGAACCCAAAAAAAGGAGAGCACAACCGCTCTATATCAAAAGGCCTCAGGAGAGTACAACCGCTCTAATACCCAAAAATAAGGAGGAACAACCTCTAACTTCAGGAAGGAGAGCACAACTGCTCTAGTATCCAACGGGAGAACACAACCGCTCTACCTATCTCTCATAAATAATAGAGGGGATATCACCGCCAGCTATTACTCTAACACCTACAACTACCCAAATGTGGTTGAGAGTAGCACGATAGAACGACGCTCGCACTCTGACAACTACCACTACCCCGAATGATTGAGTGGTCAGACCACTATATGACTGACGACGGGCTTAACCACAAGGAAGCCGATAACTATAACATGCAACAAATGCAATATGGTGCATGATACCAAGGTGCACAAACAAAACCAGGCCAACCATCATGGAATCAATAAGTAACACATGCACCTAAACCAGAACCGTAACAAACAAATATGCAATTAATTTATTGGATAGGATATATCTAATGTAAACCAAATCCTAGATAAGTCACATGATATTTCTAAAGTACATACGTACTAGCGGTACTTTTCGAATTAGAAAAATAAAAATCGAGACTGTATAACTGAAAATTTGAATTTTTAACTCAAAGATCAAGCAAAAAAAGTATCAAATAGGAAAACAAATAAAGTATAGCTAAGGTAAATAAACCTACTCAGATAACGGAATAATCATGTATTTAAAGATAAAAGGCGTTAAAAATCAAGTAAGAAATATCCACCTCAAAAATGAAGTATTCATATCGAAGAGAACCTCTCACGATTAAGTGAGCCCAAAGTCAGAGTCCATGTAATGCATGTCAGGACATCAGCATCAATTTGACTAAAGCACCGCTACTAACTGCTTCGGCTGCATATATCTGCACCATTCCACCAATTTGTCTACGCAATAAAGCCCCTTCTATCATATTACTAAGTGCTTGTCGTAAAGAAGACTCTTCGACCGTAACTTCTAGGAACTGAGAAAGTTCATTGAGCTCCAATCCTCTTTGCTGTCTGATGGCCAGAGGCAATGCAGCCTCCTAGATCTTCTAATATATCTGAGACAATGCATGGTCTAACTGATCCTATTTTGTTGCAGTGGCACAAGCCAAAGTAGTGGCATAGGCATCTCTAGATCCTTCTTTCTAAAAAAAAAAAAAAAAAAAAAAAAAAAAAAAATTCAATCTCGACGACCAGTCCGGCCTCATAAAAATTTCTCACCGACCACCAGGATAAATCGGGAAGCGCTCCAGTGCACGGATTTAGAAGCCCAGCGTCCCAGGGTTCACGCCCCATTTGGAAGAAAAATTCCTACAAATACGCTATAACTGGGGATCGAACCGCGAATGACTGGGAGAGCGATTAATCGTCCTACTGCTGCACCATAGCCCCGGAGGCCTGGATCCTTCTTTCTAAAAAAAATGATTAACGCGATTTTTCCAACCTCGGACGACCGGCCCGGCCTCACGGAAATTTCCCACCAGCCGTTAGGGTAAATCGAGAAGCGCTCGCAGTGGACAGTTTAGAATCCCAACATCCTAGGGTTCGCGTCCCATTTGAAGAAAAAAATTCTATAAATATGTCATAGCTGGAAATCAAACTACAGATATCTGAGATGCACCATAGTCCCGAAGGCCCTGGATCCTTCATTCTTGAACTCAGTGATAATGATAGTTCCTTCTGTGAACTATATGTATTAATTACGGTTGAGCCATTATCTGATGGCAGTGATCTCAACAATTCTGGATGGCTGGATTTTAAATCAAGGGTCTTCTTTAGCATTTCTTTATTGCATCGTGCTACGTTAACCTTGGTGAGGTAGACATATTCTTGCAACTGTTGTAAAGCATTATGATCGCCTTGCACGAGTAGGTCCTCGGTGATATCATATGAAATCTTACTTCTCTTTGTACGAACAGATAACATTTTTGTCAGAGCTCTGATACTAGAAAGAGGACCATGAATTTGATGATTCATTCTGACATTATTTTGCCAAGATGATCATTGAAGAAGCATTCATTTCTGTGATGGCTGGCAGCTGCTTGATCACGCGGAGAAAAAAGGATCACGAAGAGGGTTGTAGCATCGATGGATGTGCAAGGACTTGGCATATTTAACATTCTCTCCCTCTAATAAAAATTTAGTCCTTTAAATTTAGCTATTGAATCGAAGCAGACTATATCAACTAATAAGCAATACTGAACGAAAACATATACAATGCACCTCAGGTAAATAGATGAGGTAATGAACTCTGATCGTGTCCTCGAGCTCTCATGTCGCTTCCTCATTAGAGTGGTGCTACCATCCAATTTTGATTAGTTGGATTGTCTTGTTCCGCAATTAACGCTCCTTGTGGTCCAGAATTCGCATAGGTACCTCCTCGTAGGCCGCGTCTGGTTGAAATGTGATTGGTGCCTCTGACAAGATATAGGAAGGATCTAGAACATACTTCCTCAGCATAGACACATGGAACACATCTAGAACTCCAACAAGGGATGCGGTAGTGCCAGACGATAAGCTACTGCTCCAATCCGCTCCAGAATCTGGAAAGGTTCAATGTAGCACGGAGCTAACTTACCCTTTAAACCAAAAAATTTCATCCCTTTCATGGGTGATACTCGTAAAAACATATGGTCACTCATGGAGAACTCCAAGGGTCTCCGTCTCCGATCCGCGTAACTCTTCTGGCAATCCTGAGCCTCTACGATTCTGCGTTTGATAGTATGGACTAGCTCTGCATCTCGTTAGATACTCTGAGGTCCTAGCAACTGAAATTCTCCAACATCCTCCAGAGAATGGGTGTCCGACAAGCCCTATCATATAATGTCTCAAACGATGTCATCTAGATAGCCGAATGATAGTTGTTGTTATAGGCAAACTCAACTAAATGCAAATGATCCTTCCAACTGCCTCCAAAATCTATAACGCATGACCTTAGCAAATCCTTTAGCATTTAAATAGTCCGTCTAATTGTCCATTTGTATGCGGATGAAAGATCGTACTGAACTGAAGCTCGGTACCCATGGTCTACTACAAGCTCTGCCAGAAGCGCGAAGTGAATCGAGGATCTCTGTCCGAAATGATACTCATCGAAATACCATCAAATATACGATCTCTCGCAATACAACTCTGCCAGCCTATCTAATATATCTGTCCTTCGAATTGTTAAGAAATTCGCGGATTTGGTTAATCGGTCTATGATCACCCAAATTGTGGCGTGTACTCGTCGGTCTTCAGTAAACCCACAACGAAGTCGATCGTGATATGCTCCCATTTCCACTCAGGAATAGAGATATTCTAAAGTAGTCCAATAAGTCTCTAATGCTCGACCTTCACCTGCTAGCACACTAGACATCTCGCTGCAAAATCCGCGATGCCCTTCTTCATTCTGTTCCACCAATAGGAACATCTCAAGTTATGATACATGCGGGTCTCACCCGGATGAATAGCAAATCGAGAACGATGAACCTTCTGAAGCAACTCCTTCATGAATGGGTATAACTCTGGTAAACATAACAAGTTCCCACTAATCAAAGTTGAGGGAAAACAAAATAAATTTTATGTGAAATCACAATTTTGTAGATTTTGGTACAACTCTTGAGCAAATGTGCCTATTCCGTTGCATCAATCTAGACTTTCCTTAATTTTTAGAAGAATTTATTCAAATTAAATATATTACTCCTGAGCAATAAGAAACCCAAACCTTGCAAGCCCTATTTTTGGTAAACAGAGGCCTTGACTCAACTAAACTTCTGTCTTTCATCATCCAACCATCGGAGCAGAGTTTGCTCATCTCCATCTTGAGCCATGAAATTACGACACTATCCACTAAAAAACAAATGACACATGCATGCACATGAAAGTAATTACTTAGAATGATTCCTATGTTTGCTCTTTGCAGCAACAAGTTAGTTTTGCACAGTGACTTCATACCCTAAATTGCAATTTCTAATTACAAAATATTCTCAGATCTCATTTACAGTGCAAAGCAAAACTGCAGCTACACGAATTGCGGTTGAAGTTTAGTAACGTCTTGATATAGAATTCTAGAAAGACCCTGGTTCCCAATAGATGTGTCTTACAAAACAATGCAAGAATCCAAATGGGATGAAATGTTTTATGCAAAAGTAATTTAACCAAAATGGTTACAACTTTGCAGATTTCAATAACAGCAAGAAAAGATGATGGTGAGCATTAATGTCATGATAATCTTGAACCTATGTATCAATATTTCAAGTCATCAAAATAGCCAATCAACTAAGAAGGAACTGAGTGTGGATATTCATTCATCTGTTTTTATGGTTCCAGCCCAAATTAACGCCTAACCGACAGTTCGGTGTGTTCTTGTTTTTTTTATTTCCATTAAACGTTGAAACTGGTTATATATATTTTTAAAAAAATATTAGTTTTGGAATTCGAACATGTGTCTCCCGGACATGTGTCAAAACTAAGTATCCTAATCAACTAGACTACGACTATTAAAGTTTTGATGTGTTAGTTAATTATTTAATAATTAATCAATAATTTCTTTAGTAATATTTTTATACTTAATAATTAGAAGAGTAAGATAGATGGTCATTTATTTGTTAATTAATTTATAATCGTTTATTGATAAATAATTTCATATATTAATTATTTATTTAATAATTAAATTTTTTTTACTATAAAATTGTTCTTAATCAGTCTAATACAGTCCGAGTCTAATTAATTTATAATCGTTTATTGATAAATGATTTCATATATTAATTATTTATTTAATAATTAATTTTTTTTAACTATAGAATTGTTCTTCATCAGTCTAATAGAGTCCATGTCCGACAAATGATTTTACAAATTTATAATTTTTTTAAAAAATTAATATAATAATCTTGAATCATGGTGAATCATGCACGAATCCGCGATTCTGAACCGTAAATTGTAACCATCTTGAACGGTTAAGGTTAAGGATCGATACTCTAAAAACCATCGAATTGTTGATTGCGAACCATCGAATCATCGATTCCAAACCATGATTGGGCCTATACAGGCACATGTGAGTGCCTAAAAGATCATGCTTTTTAAACAATAATCAATCGTAAAGTAATGTATATCAAGCAAAAATAAAAAATTCATTGCCTAAAACCATATTTTTGGTAACCATATCAATGGCACATATGTTGGTAATACATATGTTCCGGAAGGAATCGACGCGATAGTAAATCATCATAGAGCAGCCCACGAGGACAATGACGATGAGAAGTAAATCGCCCCTGCGAGAGCAACACGAGTGTTAATGGGAACGCGTCGGAGTTTTTCCGACGGAGCACACTCCGACGCTCAAGTCAGAACCTTTACTATTCGCAGGAGAATAACAAGGAAGATGAATTGTCTTAGTCTAGAGAGCATACCCCCCTTATCTGTGTGCCGAAGCCCTTTATATACCTGAGGGTTAGGTCACACATATCTCCACGTTCTTCCTCACATTCTGTATTCGTCGGTTACATGATAACTTTTAGGCAACGGTCATAACTATAATTAAGGCCTTAATTGTCCCGTGTAGCGGACAATAAATGTCCGACGACTTTCCAGATCGGGAAAGGGGAACGGTTAATTGAAGTAGGGTTGTTTGACATGTTGATCTTCGGGCTCCGCTCTCCCGAGTTGGTCTCGGGGCATTTTCTCCTCGTGGTGGCCTAAGACGCCTATCCTCCCGAGTTGGTCTCGGGAGCCTAAGGCGCGGCCTGACCCTGGGTGTCTATCCTCCTAAGGTGTACTCAGAAGCTTAACGCTCGGCCTGGCTTAGGGGTCTATTCTCCCGAGTTGGTCTCAGAAGACTAAGTCTCAGCCCGACCTCGGGCGCCTATCTTCCCGAGGTGTTCTCAGGAGACTAAGACCTGGCTCGACCTCGGGCGCCTATCCTCTCGAGGTGTTCTCCGGAGACTAAGGCCCGGCCCGACCTCGGGCGCCTATCCTCCCGAGTTGGTCTCGGGAGTCTAAGGCCCGACCCGACCTTGGGTGTCTATCCTCCCGAGGTGTTCTCGGGAGAGTAAAGCTCAGCCCGACCTCGGGCACCTACCTTCGCGAGCTGATCTCGAAAACTTGACATCGACCTTCCAGCTCATTGGCCCTTGACATGTAGCTTCCCTGTCACATGTGTTCACCCTAGGATGCACAACCCCATCACAAGTCCCTCCCTTCAATTCTAATCGAAGGAAGCGTGACTAACTGATTAGACTAAGGGTGCAACGAAGGGAAGTTATATTGCAGTGGGTCCATTACTTCATTGTTGACGATTTATCGAGTTCGAGGAATCGAAACATTCATCCCTGGACCCGAGACAATCTTTTGTAAAAAGCCCTCGTGAGTTTTCGAGGCAGGGTCATGATAGCTACCTATCAGCCATTAAAAGAGCATGGGGTTTCTTAATGACGACAAAACAACTCGGCAAATGCAGTTGTGCCACGCGTCCAGATATATCCTTCGTGATCTCCTGCTGACGTGCGCCGCAGGGGCATACCAAACGACTGCCATAAAGGGAGGCGGAGCCTCGAGATAGACGATCATCACCGTCCACGTGCTGCGGCCCCATTGTTCACACGAGAGCGACTTCTCCCTATAAAAACATGAAAACGAAATCGCTCTTCCGCTTTCTTGAATCTTCAATTGGCAGAGCTTGTGCACTCCGTTCTTGTTCACTAGGTTTCCGTCTTGTAAGGCTTCTTCCTCCCTCGTCAGTTCTCCACTTCTATCTTCCTTTCCTTACTCTTTTAGAAGTCTTGGGCAAAGAAGGGAAGAAAGACCAAGGCAAAAAGGAGATTTTGGAGAAGGACTATCAACCGGAGTGGTATGAATCCGCTTCCACGAGGGTTAGGTCAGAAACCCTCCGAGCTGCTTGTGAATCCTACGGCATTCCTGCGGAAATGGAGGTAGCGGTTCCTAGGGTAGATCAATCTCCCGTGGAGCCTCCCCTAGGGTTTTTCACTTTCTTCCTAGGGCAGGTGGAATTAGAGCTTCGCTTTCCTCTTCCACCTTTTTTCATGAGTGAGTATCTCTTCATATTTTAATGCCTTCACCCAGATGGGCGGAGCATTCATCCTCTTCAAGCTTTTCGACATTCTTTTGACCCCCCCCCCCCCCCCCCCCCCCCCCCGCTTTTTTTCACTTTTTCTTTGTTCTGACTGGTTCCCGAGGGGCATTCAGTTTCACGGCCCGCCCCAGCCATAGATTTTTAGGAGATCTCCCTTCCTCCCATAAGGGATAGAAGGAACGTTTCTTTTTCATCCAACTTCCTCAGCGCCCTTTTAGCCCTATTCGTTGGAGGGAAAACCTACCAACCCCTCCGGAGCTAGGAGACTTCCAGCAGGATCGGGGCTATCAACGAGCTAGGAGCATCCTCTCCGGCATGAAGTTTAGCGGCCCCGGTCTGGTGCAGAGTGATGAACTCATGTACCGAGCGGGACTCAGCCCTAAAGTCGCCAGCATAAGTCCCAGTCTAAGTAAGCTTATATTGATACAGACGTTTGTTAATTCTAACTGATGTTTTATTTCTGGTGCCTTGCAGAGGACGTCATGCTATCCCGGGCGATGAACCAGCTCCTCAAATCGGAGCAGGCCAATTAACAGGCTCTGGCCCCTCCTCCAATTCCTTCTGCCCTGACGATCGACTCAGCCGAGTCTCCGGATGAGGCAATGGAGCAGTCCGGCGAGCAAGGGATGCCGAAGTAGATCGAGGCGCCAGAAGCGATCGAGTAGCCCGCCGACCAAGGGACGCCAGAGCTACCTGGTGCCCAGGGAGCTGACCTGCCTCTCGTCATCATCGAGACGGGAGGGAATAAGGAAAAGTCGACGTCCCAGGCCGACCAACTGATGCTTAAATCATCCGGGAAACTGAAGAGGAAACGACTCGACAAGCGGTCGGCAATTCGAAGGAGGTTGTGGAGCTTCGTACCCCGCAAGCTCCCCAGTATCCCGGAGGAGGAGGACGTGCCCGTCCCTGAGGAGGAGGATATGATGCCTTTGTCTAAGTGCCTCAAATAGACGACCATTCTAGAGATAGGGCAACAAACCACTATGCGTTTTCCGGGCCGCTCCTCTGACATCTCCAGAGGCAAGCAGGCGTTGATCACAGAGCCTCGACTAAGGCTTGACCGCCTGCACCAGAAGCTTCAAGCGGCGACGGAGGCGGCCTCCAGAAAGCACCAACCGGTGCAACTGAAGGAGGTCTCTACTGAGAGTCGTTCGTCTTAGGGAGCGTCTAGCTCTGAGGAGGACATCCCGGGCCCCTCTATAGTGTCGTTCGAGGCACCTGCCGTCCAGATCCTCCCCCGCCTTAGAGACACTTCCTCTTCACAAAGCCAGGACGACGCGCCAAGGAGCCGAGGCGACTCGAGAGGGGAGGTCTTGCGTGCTTCGGTTGGGCCTCTAGCCAACCTACATGAGTCTCTCCTGAAAGTAATGCTACCCGCTTTTTCTGTTATTCTTGTTCATATTTTCTAACCCTTATTCCCAGTGGCAGGCCGCTCACGACTGCCTCACTGTCGACCGCCAATTATACTCCCGGCGAGAGATTGAACATCTGATTCGCCGAGTGTCTACATCGGAGGCAGAGGCCTATCGTGCCTACAGAGGGGGCCTCATGCAGGCGGAGGTCAGTAGAACCCTCAGGGCTAAAGTAGAGTACTATATGGAATCTTTGTTGGCCTCCGAATTTGCCCTGCACGGCTCCGACCATCGGGAGCACCTGATGTCAGAGAGGGTCATAGCCCTTTCCAATGACTTGCGCAACCTGGCTCAGGAGCGGGAGCAACTCCAAGTCCGGGAGAAGAAACTGTCCGGGGACGTCAAACTCCTGGAGTCGTTGATGAAAGCCCTGAATGGTCGAATACAAGAACAAGCAACCCAGCTGGCTCAGAAGGAATCTATGATACAAGCGGCCTATGGTCACATGATCGACCTTCAGGAGGACGTCGCCCGGGCCAAGTCAGAGATCTCGGTCACCTCGAAGAGGCTTAAGAAAGCCTTAAAAGATAGAGATCAACTGTTCTCTGAGGTGGTCCAATTGAAGATTGCTAAGGATGAAGCCGAGGCTGAGCTGCAACGCTACAAGGCTGACGAGGCATCCAGACTGAGAGAGACTGAGGTAGAGCTCAAGGCCAGGTTTCTACAGTCCGATGAATTTAGTGATATTCTGGCTGGACAGGTTCCGAAGCGCTTGAAGTAGGGCTTCAATGGGGCCATCCAGTAGCTCCAGAAGGCCTAATTGCTACAACCGAACGTAGACCTGACCTTTCTGAGCGTTGACCAGGTCTAGGATGAGCTCCCGCCCGAAGATAAGGAATTATAGAAGCTCTTCCCTCACCTACTATACGAGTCTCCCTTGTTTCTGCTTGTTAATTATTTTTCTTTCTTTTATGCACTTATAATGCACTCATTTATTTAGAATGAAAAAGATTTTAGATGATTCCGTCGGGAGTTATTTGAGGACATTCCTCTTGGGAACGCATGTCTTTTATCTCGTTTCATTTTATTTTGTGGTCTCTTGTGAAAACATACTTGGAGTTGAGTGACTTGCTCCTGCTTCCTGAGCTGGTGTCACTTTACTTCTAGCAAAAGCCTAAGATGTTGTAGCCTCAAGGAGATAACTTCTCACTCAACAGCCAAAGGAGAGACCAAGGCAATGGAGGAGAGCCCAGACGAAGGAGCGGCATGGCTTCGGGCCTCCTCGGTAGGGATTAATATTTATATCGACCATATTTTACTTACATTTTGTATTTCCTTCGGATGCTATTCTCCATGTACCTCACTCATAAGTAAAAGGAAACTTGTTACCTATGTGTTGCGGGTCCTCTTGCAATGGTTAAACATCATGCTTGTTTCCACTATCCGAGGGTGCTCTTCTATATCTTGTTGCCTACATGTTTGCTTCCCTCCTCCCCTCCATATGCCAACAGATTTTCCTTGGGGTCAATGTTAGAGGTAGTAGGATCTCTACAGCTCTTGGTCGGGCATCCGCAGCACCACGACCAGACCTACTCACCTTGGGCATCCACAACACCGCGAGGCAGTAGGGTTTTTGCAGCTCCTGGTCGGGCATCCGCAGTATCATGACCAGGCTTACTCACCTCGGGCATCTACATCACCGCGAGGTAGTAGCATGGTTGTAAAAGTCGGCCTAGGCGGTCGCCTAGCGGCCCCTAGGCGTCGACTAGGCGCTAAGCGGTAGTCCTCCGCCTGACTATTGCCTAGCGATTTTTACAACATTAGGTAGTAGGGTTTTAGCAACTCCTAGTCGGGCATCCGCAACACCACGACCAGGCCTACTCACCTCGGGCATCCGCAGCACCGCGAGGTAGTAGGGTTTTAACAGGCAAGTACACTGGGTCTTTCTGAGACATCTCGTTTGTTTCTTTGATCACTAAAACTGCAAAGCAGTGCCAACATGAATACAAATACATTGGACATCTCAAAAAGTCTCGCCGAGTGCGATATAGTCGGAGGTGATTTGCATGTCATGGCCTATCCAACCTCTTGCCCTTGTCATCCTCTAGATAGTAGCTACCTTCGGTGAGCTTTCAAGTGATGATATAAGGTCCGCTCCACTGCGGCTTGAGCTTCCCGGGCTCACCTACTGGCTTGATTCTTTTCCAGACCTTGTCCCCGACTTGAAAGGTTCGAGCGATTACTCGACGATTGTATGCTTGCTACATGCGTTGTCTGTAGGCTACTAGCCGGGTAGCGACTTTGTCCCGTACCTCCGACACAAGGTCCGGGTCTATCAGCCGCTCTTGATCATTTTCCTCCTTGTTGTAGTGCTACCATTGGGTTGACTCTTCACCAACCTCCATAGGAATTACGGCCTCCGCTCCGTATACCAGATGAAAGGGACTCTGCCCTGTTCCTTCTCTTAGAGTGGTGCGGTAGGACCATTGAATGCTCGGGAGTTCATCGATCCAGCTACCTCCAACATGGTCTAGCTTTATCTTGAGTTCCTTGACAATTTCCCGATTGACGACTTCTGCTTATCTGTTTCCCTGGGGATAAGCGACTGAAGTGAAGGCTTGGCGAATGCCTAGCCCTTCACACCATTCCTTGAGCTTGCGTCCGGTAAACTGTCTGCCATTGTCAGACACCAACTTGTGAGGGATGTCATACCTACAGACAATGTCTTTCCACATGATTTTCGCGAGAGGCTCATCTCCCGCCCCCGGGGCTATGGTGCAGCGGTAAGGTCACTAGTAGTTAACCCAGGCATCCGCGGTTCGATCCAGGAATTTTTCCTCCAAATGGGGCGCGAACCCTGGGACGCTGGGCTTCTAGATTGCCCACCGCGAGCGCTTCCCGATTTACCCTGGTGACCGGTGGAAACTTCCGTGGGGCCGGGCCGGTCACCCCAGGTTTAATTTGTCTGCTGCCTGGTTCATCATTTTTTTTTTTGCGAGAGGCTCATCTCCCACTCATTTAGAAACATAGTCCACCATGACCAACAGTAGCTTCTTCTGTTAGAGCCCAATAGGAAAGAGAACCACAATGTCTATTCCCCACTGGTCAAATGGGCAAGAAACTATGGAGGCTCGAAGTAGCTCAGTTGGGCGGTGAGTGACATGCTATGCTGATGCTTTTGACATGCCTCACATCCAGCGACGAACTTGAGGGCATTAACTTGCATCGTTGGCCAAAAGTATCCAACTAGGAGGATCTTCCTAGCCAAGGATCTTCCCTCGACATGGCTCCCGTAGATGCCTTCGTGGACTTCCCGCATGATGTAGTCGGCCTCTTCCGACCCTACGCACTTGAGCAACGGTCGGGTGAAGGCTCTTCTATACAGTTGTTCTCCAATCAACGTGAACCAGGAGACTCGATGGCAAAAGAGACGACCATCTTTATGGGCTGTCGAGATAGTTCCCCTGCGTAGGAACTCCACATAGGGCTCTCTCCAATCGCTTAATGTAATGCCCTCGGCTTCTTCCTCGATCTAAGCTACCGTCTCTTCTGTGGTACTTGGATCATCTAGCGTCCACGAGGTAATGGAGCTAGCCAACATAGCTAGCTCATCTGCCTTGATAGTCTGCTCGGGAGATCTTCTGCAAAATGACCTCTGTGAAAGAGGATTTCATCTGCTCGTAAATAGCCACATACTTCTACAAGCGCTCGCACTTTATTTCAAAGTCACCTTTTATTTGCTGGGCATCGAGCTGAGAGTCCGAGTGCAAGATGACTTGAGCAGCTCCCACGTGCTTGGCAGCCTATAACCCTGCTAGGATCGCCTCGTACTCAGCTTCATTGTTGGTGGCCCGGAAGTGGAGTCTTACGGATAAATGCAATGTATCTCCCCTGGGGGAAACCAAGAGCACTCCGACTTCGTTGTGCTTGCTGTTGGATGACCCATTGACATAGATCTTCCAAACTCCATCAGCTTCGGACTCAGAACAACTTCGAGCATGAAATCTGCCAGGGCTTGGGCTTTGATAGTAGTGCGGGGATGATATTCAATCCCATACTCGCTCAGCTCGGTTGTCCACTTGATCAGCCGACCCGAGGCTTCGGGATTGGTGAGGGCACGTCCAAGTGGGTTGTTGGTAAGAACCACGATCGGATGTGTTAAGAAGTATGACCTGACTCTTTGAGCCATTAGCACCAAAGCATAGGTCAACTTCTCCATTGTGGTATACTGTGTCTCTGCGTCCTTTAAGAGGCGTTCGAAGAAATAGACCGGGTACTGCACAGTGTCTTCTTCTCAGATGAGCGCATAGCCCACCGCTTGTTCAGCTGCGAACAGGTAGACGAATAATGCCTCCCCCTCCACTGGCTTGTAAAGGATGGGGAGCTCGGCAAAATAGGATTTCAGATCAGCAAACGCCTTCTCGCATTGGTCGTCCCAGTCGAACTTGACTGCCTTTCTCAGAATCTTGAAAAATAGCAGGGTCCGGTCTGCAGACATGGAGATGAACCTGGACAGGATTGTAATCCAGCCGTTCAACCGCTATACCTCCTTAAAGTTATGAGGAGATGACATGTCGAGGATGACCTTCACCTTATCTGAATTGGCCTCAATCCCCCTCTCTGTCACCATATACCCTAAGAACCGGTCACTCTTTACTCCAAACAAACACTTGGACGGGTTCAGCTTCAGCTTGTTGGCTCTCAGGGTGGCGAAGGTCTCTTCCAGGTCGGCTATCATGTCTTTCCCCTTATCTGTTTTGACCAGGATATCATCTACATAGACTTCGATATTCCTCCCTATCTTGTGCCGAAGACCTTGTTCATCATTCGTTGATAGGTTGCCCCTGCATTCCGCAACCCAAACGGCATAACATTGTAGCAGTAGGTCCCATCTGCCGTCACAAAGCTGACCTTTTCTTAGTCTTCGGGGGCAAGAGGAGCTTAGTGATATCCCTGGTAAGCTTCCAGCATAGAAATGAACTCACAACCGGAAGTGGAATCTACCAACCGATCTTTACGAGACAAGGGGTAGCAGTCTTTAGGGCAGACTTTATTTAAATCTCTAAAATCGATACAGACACGCCATTTACCCACAGGCTTAGGGACAAGTAATGCATTAGCTAACTAAGTTGGGAATTGAACTTCTCTTATGTGTCATGCTTTCAGCAACTTGACGACTTCTTCTCTAATAATCCTGTTCTGCTCGGGCGCGAAATGTCTTCGCCTTTGCTTCACCGGCCGAGCCCCGGGGATTACATGCAAGCGATGTGTGGCCAAGGCTGGGGGACTCCTTTGATCTCCTCGGTAGCCCACGCAAATACGTCTCGATGGTTTTGCAAACAATCGATCAGGTGGCTTCTCAACTCTGGTACAAGGTCGGCAGCTATTCTGGTGACCGCTCCTGTCTGTTGAGGAAGGATTTGAACCTCCTCACTCTCGACCTCCCTTCGTTCTTCTTTAGGTCCTTCCTCCTCTCAAGGGTTGGCGAAGTCGATTTGTAGTGCTTCATGAGCCCTCGGGTTCTTGCGGACCTCTGTCCTGACCTCTTCGTTGTAGCATCTCCGAGAAGCTAGTTGATCGCCCTTAACTTCGGCCACCTGCTCCCCCACCGGGAACTTGATTTTCTGGTGGTAGACTGGGACCGTCGCCTGGAATATGCTAAGAGTTGGGCGGCCCAGGATGGCGTTGTAGGACGATGGAGCATCCACGACCAGGAAGGTAGTCCTTCTCGTCCTTTCTAGCGTATCATCTCCCAATGACAGAGATAGAGAGATTTGCCCTATCGGCTGCACTCGGTATCCGGTGAAGCCAAAGAGCGGAGTGGAGTGGAGACCGGATGTAGCTCGTCATTATCGATCTGCATCTGGTCCAAGACCGCCTTTACAGAATGTTGATAGAACTACCTGTATCCACGAAGACACGCTTAATCTCATAATTAGCAATGCGTGCGAGAATTACCAGTGCATCTTCATAAGGGGCTTCCACTCCTTCAAGGTCTTCAGGGCCGAAGGAGATAACAAGGCCCTGGCGCTGGCTACTACTCGTCCCGATGGCATAGTTTTTCAACTGTCGAATGTGGGCCTTCCTTGCCCGATGAGAGTCTCCTCCGGTAGGGCCTCCGGAGATCACTCCCACATGCCCCGAAGGAGGACCACGCACAGGAGACTTTCCCTTCTTGGGGTCTCGTTCGAGTGAGAGAGATAGACGGGGTGGAATATCCTGATTCCTTCCCCTAGAACGTGACCAGGATCGCCGCCTGGATTCTTCTTCTCCTGACTGCCGTCTACGAGGCGAGGCACTTCACCACGAGGATCTTCGCCGGTACCCCGTTTTCTTCCATCGCTTTCGGGGTTTGGTATCTGCCTCCTCAGATAACCTCTTCTTCAAGGCGTGACACTCCTCTGTGGAGTGCGTGGTACTGTCGGGGAAGTCGCAGTACTTCTTCAGTTGCTCCGACTCTTGGGTGTCAACAGTCTCCACCAGCCTTCTCTTACCAGCCCAGTGGTCTTTCCCAGAACGAGGGTCCTTCGCCCGGGTGAATGCTAGTGGTTCCTTTCTCTCAGCATGTACCGAGATTTGCATGGGGGCTCCTGTCGGTTCTTTACGGCGAGCGTGTTGCACTTCTTCGACGTTTACGTGATTGACAGAGCACCCCAGCAAATCATCGAAACTGGTTGGCGGCTCTTCACCAGTGACCGGAAGAAGTCGCCTTCGGAGAGTCTCTACGTGAAGGCGCTAACAAGGATCTCCGATGTTGTGGTGGGTACGTCTTGCGCCACTCGATTGAACTGTTGTATGTAGTCCTTCAGCGGCTCCTTCGCCTTCTGTTTGAGGGCGAACAAATTTAACGTCGTTTTCCAATATCGGCGGTTGCTGGCAAAGTGGTGCAGGAACGCGGTTCTAAATTCCAAGAAGGAATTTAAAGAACCCTGGGGTAACCTCTGGAACCATCTCTGGGCAGCCCCAGACAAAGTGTTCAAGAACACTCAGCACTTCACATTATCTGTGTATTGGTGTAAGAGCGCCGCATTCTCGAATTTGCAGATGTGGTCCTCTGGATCCGTCTTCCCATCATAATCAGCGATTCCAGGACCGCGGAACTGCTTCGGCATAGGATGTTCTACAATATCCAATAAGAAAGGGGTGGAAGGTGCTTTCTGAAAGGCCATGGGTCCCTCCACCTTCTCCGATCCCTGTTCTTGCCTAAGGACGCTGGAAGCGACGGAGTTGGGCTTCTCCAAATCTCCGAGGGAATCACGACGGTGCGCTGGAGTTGTCACTGCGTGTCTCCTCGGTGGCGAGACAGATCTTCTGTCGTGGTGGTGCGAGGTGAGATTATGGGAATCTCACCTTACACCAAAGCCGCTCGCCGTGATGCGGCTTGCTCAATTTAATGTTGTTCAAGTGCACTCTTGACGGCGTTGGCAACCAAGCGATCCAACTCCTCTTTGGTCAAGACGATGGGTTGTCCCTCTGGATCCGCCATCATTGTACTCCTTCTGGTGCTTTGCTTTAGAGTTTCTCACAGACGGCGCCAAACTTGTTCCGGAAGGAATCGACGCGGACGGCGAGTCACCAGAGAGCAGCCCATGAGGACAATGACAATGAGAAGTAGATCGCCCCCTGCGAGATCAACACGAGCATTAATGGGAACGCGCCGGAATTTTTTCGGCGGAGCCCACTCCGACACTCAAGTCAGAACCTTCACTATTCGCAGGAGAACAACAAGGAAGATGAATTGTCATAGTCTAGATAGCATACCCCCCTTACCTGGGTGTCGAAACCCTTTATATACCTGAGGGCTAGGTCACACGTGTCTCCACATTCTCCCCCACGTTCCGTATTCGTTGGTTACATGATAACTTTTAGGCAACGATCATAGCTATAATTAAGGCCTTAATTGTCCCGTGTAGCAGATAATAAATGTCCGACGACTTTCCTAATCGGGAAAGGGGAACGATTAATTGAAGAAGGATTGTTTGACATGTTGATCTTCAAGCTTCGCTCTCCCGAGTTGGTCTCAGAGTGTTTTCCCCTCGTGGTGGCCTAGGGCGTCCATCCTCCTGAGGCGGTCTTGGGAGTTTGAGGTCCGGCCCGACCTCGGGCGCCTATCCTCCCGAGTTGGTCTCGGGAGCCTAAGGCTCGGCCCGACCCTGGGCGTCTATCCTCCTGAGGTGTACTCGGAAGCTTAAGGCCCAGCCTGGCCTCGGGGGTTTATTCTCCTTAGTTGGTCTCAGGAGACTAAGTCTCAGCCCGACCGCAGGCGTCTATCTTCCCGAGGTGTTCTCAGGAGACTAAGGCCCGGCCCGACCTTGGGCGCCTATCCTCCTGAGTTGGTCTCGGGAGTCTAAGGCTCGGCCCGACCTCGGGCGTCTATCCTCCCAAGGTGTTCTCGGGAGAGTAAGGCTCAGCCCGACCTCGGACGCCTACCTTCCCGAACCGATCTCGGGAGCTTGACCCCGACCTTCTAGCTCATTGGCCCTTGACACGTAGCTTTCCTGTATTCATCCTAGGATGCACAACCCCATCAACATACTTTCAACGAATTTTCTCCTTGAAAATTAATACTTTTCAAATCAGAAAAACACATATCAATGTTGGGATATGGATTTAGTAGCCATCAAGACTGATGTAAATTAGAACGAATATTTTAAATTTCTTAGACTTTGTAAGTTCATATGTGGCTAGATTTCCCTATTTAGGAGGATAAGTAATTTAAAGTAGTTTTATATTGGTAACTATCTAATTTATAAGTATAGGACATTTTCAAAACAAGTGTTTAGGGTATACTCTATTGTGGTTTATTTCCAAGATTGTTTCAGGTTGTCTTTAAAAAAATAACAACCAACCCACGTTAGATAATCTTTTTTCTAATGATATTTCTCTTAGATGATTTTATATTATATATCATAATTTGCTTCCAATAATTTTTAAACTAGCAAATTTACTCCTTTTTTTAAATACTAACATGCTGGATTAATTAGCTGAACTATAACCAACATCTTGGTTTTGGATGGGCAACATGACTCTGAGGGGGATGGGCAACATGATCAGAGTCATGTAAGTCTAAATTAAATTTGACTTGAATTTGATTTGACTACTTTAGAGATGAACCAAAAGGGAAACTTGATACAATGCTAAAGTTGTTGTCGTGTGATCTGGAGGTCACAGGTTCAAGTTGCAAAAATAACCTCTTATAATACAGGGTAAGGCTGCATACAATAGATCCAATATAATCCAATCCTTTCCCGGGATCCTACATTGACGGGAATTTTGTGCACCGGGCTACCCTTCTTCTTTTTAGTTTAGAGCTGAACCAATGTTTCTTTAGCTGTGTGCAGTTTAGCTGCTGGAGTTTGAATTGAATCTATCTATTTATTCCCCTCTTTTCTCATCCCCACTGTAATTCGCAAACCTTTCTCTCCCGCTTCTCCCAATCACCCTCTTCGCTTACATCACCACAAGAGCCTGATTGCAGGAGGTCGCTCAATCAGAGTTACCAACAAGCTGTGATATATTCTCCTCATCTCGCAGACAGCCCTCTTGCTTCTCCCACCTTGATCTCGCGCGTTAACCCATTTTCCCTGACTCCTGTGACCCCAGCCAAGGCCATGATGCATCATCACGCGGTCGCTGATGATTGGTGATTGGTGGATTTTGTCCACCTACAGCCAATCCCAGGTAATTCTCTCTCTCTGCTCTATCATTCCTTTCTGATTTCCATCTCTCTCTTGTTCACAATGGCAGCAATTTCTGATGTTGTGGATGATGCAAAATGGCAATAGAATAGCCTTTCGTCTTTTGATTTTGATCCCATTTGGGTCCCTCTCGATTGCAGATTTGGGGTATGAGCAAATTACTGGAATCCCTCTAGATTGCAGATTTGGGTTATGAGCAAATTACTGGAATCCCTTTTGATTGCAGGGTATGAAAAAATTACTGGGATTCCTCTTGATTGCAGATTTGGGGTTTGAACAAATTACTGGGATCCCTCTTGATTGCAGATTTAGGGTATGAGCAAATTACTTTGTCCGATCCAGAGGATCTTGTGATCGAAAATTGTCCGGAAACTGATTAAACTATGCAAGGATTCCTCATTCCTAGTTCTTCTTGGTTGTGATCTAGGTTAGCCATCAGATTTCAGATCTTGACCTTTCCTTGCTTCTATGATGAATCCAGCAGTATTACTTTGGACTTGGATTGGATCAATTTCAAACTCCATTCAGATTTGAGTACCCTGTAATAAGGGCAGATTTGAGTATCCCTTCCTTGTGATGTTTGATTACTGTTTTATAGTGATTCTAACGATTATGTTGACTTCTTAATGTTGGTAGGCATCTTCCTAGATGTGTTTGTACATTGGATCACATGTGATACTACTTGTTCCTTGTAGAGGGTGTTGCTATTTTTCTTGGGTAATTTAGGGATTTTAAAGTTGTTTTCTAAGGGGTTTTCAGTTTAATTTGTGTTATGTTAATTGGATCAAGATTGGAGCTAATGATTTAGAGTATCGCTTGATCTTTAGATTTGTTATTGTTAATATGATATGGAACCTTTCTAAGTCGTTCCTTTGTTTGTTGTGTGTAGAGGTTATTCCAAGAGGAGCACTATGACCTTGTGTAACCTGGTTCTTAGCTATTAGAGGTAAATAAATTCCTTTCTTGATACCTACTAATAGTTTCTTGTGTATGAAAATACCTAGTTCTTAAAATGATTAACGAGATTTTTTCAACCTCGGACAACCGGCCCGACCCCACGGGAGTTTTCCACTGGCCGTTAGGGTAAATCGGGAAGTGCTCGCAGCGGCGGTCCAAAAGCTCAGCGTCTCAGGGTTCGCGCTCCATTTGGAGAAAAAATTCTTGTAAAATACGTCATAGCTGGGGATCAAACCACGAATGTTTGGGATGATAACTAGTCGCCCTTCCACTGCACTATAACCCCGGGGTTGAAAATACCTAGTTCTTAGGTACTATAAGAGGTGGATGAATTCTTTTCTTGATCCTACTAATAGTCCTTGCGCATATATATATATATATATATATATATATATAGAGAGAGAGAGAGAGAGAGAGAGAGAGAGAGAATTTTACCCTACTTCTTGTGAGCACCAATATTTTTTTTCTTTATTTTTTAAAGCTTAGGATTTAATCTTTACTATTTAAGATTTGGGTTATAGTATTAAAACTGAAGAAAATTTCAAAAAAAAATTATATATATACACTAATTTTTTTTTAAAAGGAAATTCATATGAGGCTAAATCTACGAAATGAGTTCTAAATGAACTACATTTCAGTATAGTAATCATGTATTATTAACAAGTGGGTCATATGTGGGGAGTTTTCAAATTATAGCATGATGCTCTAGTTACTCATCGGTTCATACCTAACTTACATCCTTTCACCGTCTATATTCCATGTTGTTTTATTTTGATATTTTATTTTTTTTTGGTAATCCAGGTATCCAACTCTTATGATTCAACTAATCCTAGAGGTGACCGACCCGGCCCAACTTCCTAGAGGTGCCCGACTTGGCCCAACGGAAGTTTTCCATTGGCCATCAGGATAAATCAGGAAGCACAGATGGATCCTAACGAACAACCCAACATCACAAATTTTTCAAACTCCCCAAGTGTAATGTGTCCTAGGTACGATTTGAACCCTTGTTGCCTAGGGAACCCGTCCCACCTCTTACCATCACACTATAGTCCTAGGGGTGGATTATGATATTTTCATGCTTCTTAGATGTCATACATTAGATTCTGAGATTAGTTGTTAATTTAATGTGACTATTACTAAATGGCGACAAATTAATTCTTCAAACTAATCATGTTTCAAATATCAAATAACTTCAAATGCATGAACCATAAAAGTGAATAAGCAACTATAAGAGTGGTGAAATAAATGCAATATTACGACATTAGCTATGATTAGGGTTCCTAATCACCTGCAGGCTACATGGAAGGATTTATCGTGTCTGATCAATTTTGTGCGCTACACTATATTGCTTCTTATCACCCTGTGAGAGCTCACATATTAGATGACACTACGTATACCATGTGGTCAATCCTTTAATGATTTACTTCTTACTGAATTTATTTATATGAAGAATGACTGTTCAAATGTGTTGATTTGATTAAACGTCTATTAACCAATAGTGATACAAGATGGAAAGCAAATATATATTTAAGTGAAATTGAAATGCTTAAATGTGAATCATAATACTTGTTCTTCAAATTCTATAATAAGATCATAATTCGATCATGTGCTCTCTATTTATTCACTTTGTGATTTTGTGCTTATTTTGTATTTTCTTTGGTCTCTAGATTTGCAAGAGGGGAGGTACTAGAGCCAGAGTTAAAATTGCTCAAAGGATACCCAGTTGTGTCGAGACCAGTTTTGTTGATTGATATCTTTGCACTTTTTACTTTTCTTCATAGCATTTCACTTTCACATAGTTAATATATGCATCTTATACAAAATGTTTCTTTCCTTGCAAAATCTTTACTAATGTTCTTGCTTACACAGGAAATCTGCATTGTTGCTTTGGCAAATGAATAAAATGCATACTTATCTTTTGGATTATTTGTTCATCGTCTATCATGTGTTACTCCTTTCTACCTTGAGATTATGACCTTTTGGTGAATTTTCACTAGAGGGGGTACCTCCTTACACTTAGAAACATACCCCGAACATGACAATTTAAGTTTTGATGTTATATCCGTTAGTATCAAAGCTGAACTCTAGTAATTGGTGCTCTATTTTTCTCCCTATGGTTGCTTCTCCACTGTAACCTTCCGCAAGGACTAGCAACCAATCAGAGTTGAATGCTGATTTAATTTGCTTGTGCTTTCTGGCAAGGGATGTTTCTCCTCCAACAACAAATCTTCTATGAAGAAGACTCTAAACCTAATTGCTTTTACCAAGCGACTTGTCCCTTGTAAATGGCGCTAGACAGTGGCGGGACGGTCAATGACCATCTACCGCCTCAATCGCCTAGGCGGATGAATTTTTTTACTATTTTTGTATATGTAATATTATAAATAATCATTATTTATTATAATATTTACTTATAATAAAATATATTAATTAAAAATTAAAATTTAATCTAAATATTTAAAAATAATTTTATATATATATAAAATCATCCATATAGCCGACCCACCTAGTAGGATAAAGCTTGGTTGTTGTTGTTGTTGTGTGTGTATTAATGGATAATGTTATCAAACTTAAATTAAGTCTATTTAAATTATCTCAATCATAACTAGGAGTTGATTAAATTTATTAACCTAAAGTTATTTAATTAAATCCTAACTTACAACTTACCTGCGTATCCTGTTTCGGCCGAGCGACGAGTCCGACACATCACTAGGACAGCACGACGACTCCAAACGTGTCGTCGGGCTTGGGTGATGCCTCCGGGACTGTCGCCCCTATCGCCTGAGCGACACCTCCGAGCCCATAGTCGGACCCGGGCGACGCATCGGGACGGGTCGCCGAGTTCGAGAGACGTTTCTGGGCCCGTTGCCGAGCTCAGACAATGCGCTGGGCTCGCGCGACGAGTCTAGACTCGTCGCCGGTCGCGTTGCGTTGGCGAAATGGCGGCAGCGACAGCGGTGGTGGCGGTTACAGGCGCGACGATGGCAGAAGGAGGTAAGTTAGCTCCTAAAGTACCGCCTCAGGCAAAGACGGTGCGGTTGATATCCGCCTCCCGTCTAGGTGGTTGCCTCACTACCATTTAGAACACTAGTTGTCTCGAAATATACTAACCTTCTATAATCCATCTAGCGCCCTTTTGTAGGTGGATTCACCAAACTCCTTCAAATCCCAATTTGAGTTTGACTACGAGACCAAAACCTAAGACAACTTCCAACCACCTCTATTGATCCACAACCTCTACAATGCAAACTTGCTTGCGGATCTTGCAAGAAGACTCCAATATCCTCCACCATGAAACATCTCCTCTCTTGCTTACTAAATTAGCGTCAACTTGTGGTTCTCACCATGTAAGCTTCCCCACATGCCACCACCTCAGCACCAATCGATGAACAGGATAATGTAGCTTCCCCTTTTGTTGTCTTGTAACCCCTTGGTTGCTTGACAGATTTGGTGAATTCAACGCCTCTCACCATCCCTCTTCTAGTGCAGAATCTCAATATGATTGCTACAGCGCATCATTGGCACATCCAACCCATCTAGAGAAGAATCCTACTTTATCCCACCAATGATACTTAGCCCAAAACCACTTTCACAGAGCAATCTTCCTCATTGATTCTGCATCCTAGAGACACAATCCACTTTAACATTTTCCCCTACAGCTAACCTAGCTCCCCTACTGCCTAAAGAATCTCTGTGAGTGATCAAGCCATCATCCAATCTATCTGTTACCATGCTGTGTCATACCCACACCAGATCTAGATGCTTCATCCATATGCCTCTTCCCTACTCAGATTAGATCCTTGTGAATAGCCCACCATGAGCAACTGTCCCAATCCCTTTTGCCACCACACTACTTCAATCCACACCAATTTTATGTGCTTCCTCCACATGCCTCTCCCATGTTCAGATAGATCCTTGTGAATAACCTAACCTGAGATACTATTTTTTGGAAGACTATATCAGACTGTCCTCTCCCCTAGCAATTTGGTTTGTAATTAATATGAATTGTCTACAGGGATTTTTGTTTATAGTTCAGGTTCTTCTTGGCGGGAAAGAATAATGCAAATTAGGGAACATAATTTCAATTTTTAAGTTTTAGACTGTGAATTTATTTTAGTAGATTCTCCTATTTAGGAGAATAAGTTATTCAAACTAGCTTTGAATTTGAAATTGTTGTGTTTAGAAGTATAAGGCTATAATTTTATTTTGATTTATTTCAATTTGTTTGGAATCCCAATCCCTCCATATTGACCCATTTTTTCTTATTTATATTATTTTTTGATGAAATCGAGTTCCGATGCTACATGAAAGACACCACAAGAACCTCCATTTCAATTTAATACAGGAAGATCACGTCTAATGCATCTGAATACCTCCGAGAACCAAAATGCGTGAAGTTCAGTCTAACCAATGCCGCACTCTTGAAACTTCTGTGTAGGACTACTTAGCCTAGCCTTTAACTAAATCATTGCCATACCCTGCAAGGTATGATGGTATCGATTAAACAAATCAATTTTGATCAAGCCTCTTCCTTATCAGTCTTGCTGCATACATATTAGCCTAGGCAATTTCTATAACACCATTCCTTGAATGCATTCCATGTATCATTATTTAATCCCCAAGAGAAAAATGAAAATAGAGTGGCATGATGCACACAATCACGGTATCAATTATTTGAAGGGAAAAAAACTACTGGACGAAAATTCAATCTAGAAAATCTGACCTTTTAAAAATGTTTATTCAGTTCTGCCGGCGAAGGGAACTAAAAGTCGGAGCAGCGGCCTCCGCGTTCCCAATCTCCATACCGAGTTGGCTCGGGGCCCATCGGGCCGCCAATCTCACTGGGGAGCTTGTTCACGCAGTCGCCATCGTCATTCTCCACCACCTCCTCTTTTCCAGTTCCCTCTTCCCTTTTCGCTTCCTCCTTGTCTGTTTCTGCCGGCTTCAATGGAGAAGGCGGCGGATCAGACCTAGACGCCTCTTGAGACGGCAGCGGCGGCGCAGAAGTTGCGAGGGTTCTCACTCCCTGAACCACCAGCCTTAACCCTAATTTCGGTTGCACGATCTCACGCTTCGATAGCGTCAATGGCGCCGCCACTAGGCGGTGGAATTTGTTTGCCATCGTCGTCAGCCCGCGTCGGGTCGATGGCCAGACGAAGCGTGCGTTCCTCCTTAGTCGTTACCAAGTCTAAGGCATTAAAATACTTCACTAATTGAACCAGCTACCCGTGCGACGATTGGAAGTCCGGTGGGACCGAGAGTTTAGTCCAATCTATGGGGCAATATGATACGTTAAGTTTGTTTGTGGTTGAACCATTAAGCAAGCTTTTATGTGATGCTCTTTACCTCCGGGTTATGATACGGTAAGGTGATTAATCGTTATTCAGACATCACGATTCGATCCTTAACTATGACGTATTTTGTAAAAAAAAAAATTCAAATAGGACGCGAACTCTGGGACATTGGACTTCTAGATCGCCTATACCGAGCACTTCCCGATTTACCATGGTGACTGTGAGAAATTTTCATGGAGTCGAACCGATCACCCCAAATTTACCGTGGTGACTAGAGGGAGTGCTGTCAGCGTGCTGGGGGAGGAGCTGCCTCTGCTGTCGGACAGAAGTCTGGGCCTTCTGCCCTCCTCTCTAAGTCTCTGTCGACCCAAAATGTCCTCCTAGAATAGCACCCCCCGTAGCTACATGTTGTGCCTTCAGCGCACAATCTCAGCTCATATGTCCCGGCAGTTTGCAATAATAGCAAACCGTCTATCTCAGTGTACAATCTACTCTAACATGCTCTCATGATCCACACTGTGCGCAATGAGTTCCACTAGCTGTCTTCTTCCGGTTCTGCTAGAAAGACTGGAAATGTCCTATTGATGATTGTCCTGACTTCTGAGGTCTAGCAGATGCCCCAGAAGTACCCTGAGCTGACTGTCTCTAACTGTCTCGCTTCTGTCCAGTAATCTACAGCTGCTGAGTCTGAGATGTATCCTGAGTCGGCTGCTTACCCTTCTTCTTGTCTCCATATATCCTCTTTTGGGTCATCTCAATCATAATGGCCTTGTCCAATACGTCTTGATAAGATATTATGTTTAAACCAGCCATCCGAACCTGAATATATCCTGCTAGTCCCAACTTAAACTGCTCCATCCGCTCACTGTCCTCTTGATAGGTATCATTTTGTTGATCATTTTAGATGCTAACATCCAAATTTGACCCATATTTTACTTGCTTAATATTGCATTTATCCTAGGTTTTGTGAATGTAGTCTATTTTTGGGTTTTATTGTAAATTTTGCCACATTGGGATATTTTGTAACTAAATTGTTGATCTACTTTTGCAGACATGGAAGGATCATGGACCTAGGTCATGCTGGATCGAACTTGAGTCAGAAGTGGAATCGGATCGAATGATCAAGCATCGACTAATATGGGTCGTCGATGAAAAATCGGTTAAATCTAGGTCATCTGAGAACTTTGAGGCAATCCGAGCTGGGATTAAGGCTAATCGAGCGATCAGATCAAGATCTGAAGGTTTCGTCCAAATCAGAGATCATCTAGCCGTTGGATCAAGCTTGGGAGAATATAGACCGTCCGTTCAAAGATCAAGGGGATCTGAACCATCCGTTGCAAATCTGGCAGATCCGAACTACCCCGAGGCAGATCCTGACCCTTGATCAAGATCTGGGAAGTTTGAGTCAAATCGGACGAAGATCAGCCGTTGGATGGGATTGAAATGATCTCAGTCGTTCACTGTTTAACTACTTAAACTGTCCTCTGCTCCCGAACGCAGCTGGTCGCGTCTTCGCAGCTTCTTCAAATTTTCTTCACTGTTCTTCGTTTCTTCTGCGGATTTCTTCATTTGAAGGCGTGGCCGACTCGATCACAACCTTGGAATAAGATCTGGATCATTGAGAGAAGGTTTCCATTGAGATTCTAGCTCGGATTTGCACCGGAACAGTGGATTGAGGGTTTCGTCCACTTCTGTGATCTGATCGATTCAATTGCGATCGCGTGCCGTTTTCTTCCATCTGAGCTTACTGGAGGGTCCTCTGGTATGTTTTGATCATCTCCAAATCATCATCACACCTCGAAATTGCGAGATCGTGGAGATCGATTGGATTTACCCAGCTGAGTGCAGATTGTGAGCAGATTCGAAATTGAAGCCATTTTCCCATTGATCTGCGGAGCTGAAGGAGTTCTTGGCTTGCTCTTGTGTGACGGCAAGGAGGTCTTGAGACAAGGGAATGATCAAGGCTTAGTTTCTTAATACGTTTCTTCTGTTTTAGCTGTAATTTCAATTCTGCACTTAATTCTGTTTCTGCACTCGTATCAGCTGTGTTACCTTCATTTTCTGAACTGTTCTTTCTTAATTAGGTTTTAATTCTGCAAGACAATCAGTTAGGGAGTTTGTTTAGTGAACAATTGTCTGCAAATTTAGTTTATTTTATGTCTCTTACTTGCGTATCAGTGTTGTAGCAGTGTGCCAGTTTTCTTCTTTCCTCTAGTGTATCAGATTTCTTCTTGAGTTCCTGAATTGTATACTAAGATAGATTTAGTTTTATTTTTTGAAGTTAGATTGTAGCTTGTCTCATTTACCAGGAACTCGAATTCAATTTCTGAACTTGATTTCATTTGATGCGTTTCAGTTTATTTCTGCAAAGTTAGCTAAATTCTGCAATCTAGTCATTTTGGAATTGTTTCAGCAAATTCAAGTTTCCATTTCTGAAATCAGTTGTTTGGTTCAATTGTGCACCGAATCAGTAGTTGCATTCCTGTCTTTGAGTTTCTGAAGTCTTCATTTCATTTCTGCAGTAGTTCTTAGCCTATTCGTTTCAGCTTTCAAAATTCTACAAGTTCAGTTTTGTTTTAGAAATTTCAGCTAATAGCTTATGAGTTTGTGCCAAGTGAACATGAGTTTTACTTAAGCTTTCCTGATCCTTAGGATAGAGTATCAATTCCAGCTCAGTTGCTTGTCTTGCGTCCAACTTGTTGCCAAGTTTCTGCACATAGTTTTGCATACCTAAATATTGGTTCGGCTTTAGGTTTGAGTCTGAATAGAACAGTCCTTGCTCTTCAATTCTATCTGCATTCCTGCATTTACAAGCTTTGAATTGATTGGTTATAATTCCTGAATTTAGTTTCAGAAATTTCGGCATTTACTTCCTATCAATTTGTTTTAGATTGCTTAGTCTTGGCTTGTTTTAATTTTGATTGATGAAGCAAGGGTTTGCATTAGCTTAAATCGCAAATGTCAGTATCGTTTTGATTTCCTTGCTTAGCATTTGTTTTGCATTTGAAATCAGATTGGTTTCCAAAATTGGTTAAGTCATCTGAAATCAATAGAGCTTAGTTGCATTTCCACACTTGTTAGTTTCTAGCGTTGCATCAGTATCAATTTCCGACACTTAGTTTGTTTCACATTGCGTATCAAGTTTCCATTGTTGCATTTGAATCAAGTTAAGTTTCGGCCTTGAGTGGTAACTCCTACACTTACAGTTGAGTTCAGTTTTGATTTCCAAACTTTGCTAAGCTGCATTAATGAGTTAAGTTTTCATTAGTTGAGTGGCTGAGTGCTTTAGTTGATACCATTTTGCTTAAGTTCACATAGTTAAATTTCCCTTCTTTTACATTGCAATTTCAATTCTAATTGACACCAAACCCACGATTTATTTGAAACCCAAAAAGAATCAACTACACATAAACTCAAGCTCTAATCAAACCATCCCAACTAGCCTTAGGAAAAATACGACCTGTGGCCCCTTTACTACATTTTTATATTTTGCTAGCAAAAAGGGTTTCCAGCTTATAAATATCTAAATTTGAGACCCACATTCGTGACAGCTCTTTTGGGTCCATCACCTCTACAACAAGCTGGGGGCAATACTCGGCGAATCGGCAAAACTCCACATTATACTCCATAAGAGTACGATCTCCCTGTTGGAGATTCAAGAACTCCTGTCGTTTAACCATTCGATACGCCGTCGGAAGGTACTGGCTCTCGAAGGCAACCCGAAAAGCAACCCAAGTGACGTGATGCTCGCCAATGACTGTACTCTGCATAGTCCACCAGGTGGCAGCATCATCACGTAGATGATACGCAGCAAGCTCTGTTCTCTCCCAGTCAGAACAGGCGAGGTAGCGAAAAGTACCCTACGCAGTCTCGATCCAAGAGCGAGCGACACTGGATCTGCTCCTCCATGGAATAAGGTAAGCCGGCACTTCACGGACGCCGCTAAGGCAGGAATTCGTGATTTATCCAAAGGCCAGCCTACTGGGGCGGCAGCTACCATAGGCAGTACTACTGGAAATGCTGTAGTAGCCATCATAGGTGGTACGACTGTCCACCCCACGGAAGGGATGGTGGGAGGTACTGGAGTAGATGTCACAGGTGGAACTGTGGTATAAATCGGAGTGGGTACCACATGTGGAACTGTGGTACATGCTAGAGGTGGCAACCCTGACGAAACTATGAAACTCACAGGAGTAAGCGGTATTAGTGAAACTGTGGGAACTGACGACTGAAATGGGGAAAGAACTCCCACTGGCTGAGGATCCTGACCCCCTGGAACACTCTGGTGAACAGGGGCTACCTCAGTCGGCCTCTCAGTAGACTGTGTTGCCTGTCTCGCGTGGCCGCCTAGGCGGTCATCCCTAACCACCACGTCGAGGTGGAGTCAACTCAATACGACGAGGCATCCTGTTAAAAACAGTACCAACATATCATGAAAAATTCAAAAATATAAACCTTTACCAATTTACCTATTTGCCGCCTGGAGAAGTCTCGTCGCGCCAAGTCCCAAACATGACCCGAGGGGCTGCATGTCTGACGAAAATCGGACAGCACCTCCCATGTACGACGGACAATTTCAACATTATACATACACCAAACAGCCTCCACAACCTCCACAGATATATATAATCCAACTATATCATAAATAAAGGAATAAACAAATCATCGACATTATCAAAAACATATACCAACGTCTATACTGTAAAAACAAATTCCAAATTGCCCTTTGAGCAGACCGACGATGCAAAATACATAATTCAGAATATGTGCAACAAGTTTACCAAGATGTATAAAATGAGCAATACATCCCAACCATAACTAAAGGAAAATACGGACGAAATAAAAACACCACAAGATTAACGGGACCGGCGACTGGGCTCTTCTGGCGACATCATCCTGAAAAGGAAAAACAGGCAAACGATTATGAGTCCAGGGGGACTCCGCGGATATATAAACAGATAGATATGCATGGCAGTAAAAAGGCGATACAATATCAGCATAGGAGCAAGCAAGTACAGTCTCCAAGGAAAAATAGAATATATGATCGGTACGCTACATGCAAAATATACCCGAATCATGCCCCGCATGATTCGTCACCAGACCATAACAAATAACATCCCTCCTATATGTGTATGTCATCCAAATGCAGTAAACATAGCTCAAACAAGTGCAGCAAATATAAACAATGCAAATTATGCAATCGTGCACATGATGCAATGACATGGTCACCCTTGACACCAGTCAGCCACCGTCACCGGTCATGGGTGAGGTCGAGTGGGTAGGGCTATAACAGCTGTACGCACTCTGCCGTCACTGCTCCTGAGTGACCGAGTGGACATGATGCTGACGGAGGTCACACCCGTCCTACCTCAAATCATATGAGGGAGCACCGCTCTCATCTCCTTGTATCACAGTAAAGAGGAGGGATCTCTGTCTGCTACCACGCTGCGAACCACTACCCGTGAGCGGCCGAGCGGAGCCTTGACAGGGTAACTGCACACACCCTCCTGATAGTACCACTAACCCATGAGTGGCAGTGTGTGCAGATCCTGATATGACTGACGATCTATCTCAACCACAAACGAGCCCAGAGATCGTCAGTTATGCAATAATGCAAAGATGGTGCATGATGCTAACACCCATCAAATAACCTCAAATAATATGCATTGGTTTGCATCATAAATCATGATATACCAATAACCTACTAGGCATGCAAAAATGCTAGGTATCGACAAATGTGTCTACTATCCAAAAGCAGAATATCAAGCATAGAGACTGTATGAAAAATAAATTAGAGCATGTCAAAGGTCAAGCAATAAGTACCAAGTAGGATAACTAAGTGGCAGATAAAGGTAAATCCTACTACTATCCATGCAGGGAACCATACATAGAAATCTGAAATATCTACAGAGATAAGTTAGAAGGTACCCGTCTCGTAAATGACGTGTGTAATATTTGAGAGAATCTCCCGTCCAGATAATCCGTGTCCAGTCAGACCCTGTATTAAAAGACATAATTTAAGTATTTATATAAATAACAATTTAGCTATCATAGGTGGTACGACTGATCACCCCATCCAAATTTTCATATTTCCATTTCATTGTGAGACAATTGAAATTTACATCTAAATTTTTCATAGAATGTTAAGCTAAAATCCCATACAGCTTCCTGATCTCGCTTATAAAATAAGCGTACCTCAACTACATAATATCAGAATAAAATCGCAACTTCATATATATATATATATATATATAGGAATCGTTTGTTTGATGAACCCATTTTGTTTACTAAGCAACGAAGCAACTAGTATTCTGAAGCATTGCACTTACAGTAGCTAAATTTTCAAACAATACATTTATAAAGTAATTTCAAGACTTGGATCAGTTTCCACTCGTCATCAGATCATCGTGGTCCGACATATACCACTCCAACATATTGCAGCAATGCTATACGCAACTCTATTATTCTAGAACACTTAGGAACCAAACTCTCCTTTCTAGCTAAACACATACTGACCTCAAAACATGGCATCATAAGCATCTTACAGCACACACACAACAACTTCACTATACATCACCCAAGAACCTTTAAACAGCTAGTTTCAAACAGAGCAACAGAGCATACCATCCATGGAAGACACGGCATGGAGCACACGGCATCATAGCAAGGAAGACCAAACGACAAATACAAGAAAAATAAAACCTCAATGACGAACCCTTACCACCGATCCCTTGCTTCAATCCAACCTCGCTCGGATCTAGGGCTGCGATCCCCCTCCACCGAAGAAGGATGAGGAGCGAAAAGAATCACAGATCGTGGAGAAGAAGTATGAGACGGTTCGCGTGGGGAAGGAGGCATCGACGCTCAAGGGAGGAAGAAATCGAAGAAGGCTGAGCCGTCGCCGTTGTCGCCGAGTTGCTCACGCGAAGGAAGAAACCACCACTGCAGATTTGTAATCGTGGGAGAAGGGAATGAAAATAGGGTTATAAGGGTGGCATTTTTTCAAAACGACACCCCATGTTTAGATAATTAAACCTTTATCCTAAATTTTGAACTTTTTACATTTAGCCCCCCTCCTCAATTTCCATATGTTAACACTCTCGGGTCGGCAACCGATTTTCCTGCACCGCCCAAGCCGACTCTCCTCCCCCTTCCTCGATTGGCGAGTTCTTCCCCTTTGATCTCTCTTCGTCACGCGACAACCACCGCTGCCACATCACTTGGTCGTGACCTAGCGTTAGAGCATCCACAGTGGTAGGAGCTCCTCCAGAGCTCCTTCGTTGCCACATATACGCCACGTCAAAAATAAAAAACCTCATATATTTCTCCACTATCAATAAACCTCTCAACAACTCCTTCATGGGTCCCACACTTTTATTTCTCATCTCTCCTCATATTTTCAGCCATTTGGAATCGATGCAAATATTTAGTAGTTGAAAGAAATAAAGAGATGAAAGAATGATATGAAGAATGAGTTGATGAAGAATACTATTTATAGAAATTTTTTACATAAAAAATAAAATTTAATTCCAACCGTTGAAAACTTCAACGGCTAATTACATAGCCGTTGTTGTTGTTTTTTTTTAACAATTTAAAAAATATTTAAAATTTAAAATAAAAAAAATCATGAGGGAGCAGCTCCGCACAGGCGGAGCTGCTCCCTGTGTCAGAGCGAGGGAGCTCACTCCCACTATGGGAGTGAGCTCCCTCGTGGACGCCACATCAGCAGTGGGAGCTCCGAAGGAGCTCCCACTGTGGGTGCTCTTAAAGCCAACCCTATCCTCTGTTGTTGTCGCCCGCTGTATCGCTGTGAGCTCGACGCCACCTCAACTCCTAGTGGATCGATCCACAGACAACCTCTTCGGCCTCTTGCGCCGCGCCACATGTGTCTAAAGTTTTCGTCCTCCCTTGCGTTTCATCCCTGGATGATCGTATGTTTTCTCCCACAGTGGCTACCCACCTTCCCCAATTGATCCATGGTTGTTCTTATTCACGGTGCCCTGTTCCCGATCGAGAATTCTGCTAGACATCACTAGCCTTCCACCGCCTTTCCCCTGGTCCGGCCGCTGCTCTCGCCATGGTGCTTCATTTGCGCCACAGATCAGTAAGATAAGGGTTGGTTAATTAATCGAAGTTAGTTGAATAATTAATAGTGTTGGATTAATTGAGACTAATGATTAATAATTAGATGGTGAAACCTCTTGTTGTGGCTAACGGTGATTAGAGTTGGTGGGGATGGGTTACTACTTTAGATAGCAATTGGTTTCTTTGGTTGAGGTTGTGTGATAGTATGCATATAGCTCAGTTCTGTAGGGATCTATATGTATAAACATTTAAAAATCTAAACGAAAATAATAGATCCTACGAGCAATCCATGCAAAAGAAAACTCATACAAAGTTAAATCTATAACTTCCTATCATATAGGTATATCTTTGACGCATGCCCTTCGTTTATCTCGCTCGTCCAAGGTACATCGGATCTCTTGCACGTTCAAGTGTTCATGCCTCTATGCGTATTCACACGAACACGATCTCTCAAGCTTCGGAGAAGAATCGCCTTTGTGGTGCTAGCCATAAGAGGAGATTCACAAAACAAGAATGAGAGGAGGAGAAGGGGTTTCGGCCAAAGGGAAGGAGAAGAAGAAAATGACAAGAAACTAATCCAAATGATAAGAAAAACTCTTTTATACTCATCCCATGAATATGAAGAGTTTTTGTCCTTTTAACTTCTCTCTATTAAAGCCAATAAAAATCCAATTAGAGTACATGTTTCTCATGTGACTCTTCAACTTCTCTTCATCCAACGAAGAGAAATTTTTCATCTTCCTTTATTATTAATTTGTTAAACATTTTAATGAATTAATATCTCATTCAAATATGGTTGAGTCTAATTTAAATGAGTCTAACTCAAATTAGATCTCAATCTCATGATTTAATTAGATTCACTTAAGTCTAACTCAATTAATCCAATTCGCATCAAATGTTAGTCAAACTAAGATTAATTAATCTTCAAAGCAGTATGTCCTTAGTGTGTGACCTAATAGGTGGCAATGTGTCTAACCCACTTTAGACACATAAGCAATGAGCGACATCTAGCAATGCATCATTGCTACCCAAGTGACGAGAGAGTCGAGATCTGACTTAACCTCCGTGACTATGACAATGTATGATTTTGTCCTTCTATCCTCAATATCTAGATTGACCAATGAGGCATAGACCGTGTCATTCTCGATCAATTTTTGTGTTTTTTGATCCCCGAGTAGACTCACTCAAACAAATGAGCTCAATATCTCATATTAACTCATTTTAGCATGACCATGCATTTTAGTAGTCTTACTCGATCAAGGAGCTCACAAATATCACTCCTGTCATATGAGAGAGATAGATCCTATCTAAATTACTCACATCCCTCCACATAATTCATTACATACCAGTAATCGCCTTTATAGTCCACCCTATTACGGGTGACGTTTGATGGTATCGAAGTACATAACTCCTTATGTAGGGAACCGTAATGACTTCAGGTTTAAAAACTATTCATACTAATAGTCACATGAGAAAGTTTATGACACTCAGATGACACTCTATGAAACTTTCTTATGGCGGGTCAATTCAGTACACATTCTTTAATGTATACCCATGTGTCAACTTGATATCACATATCCATGACTTGTGAGCTCAAGTCATCAATTGACCTACATGCTAGTCTTCATGCATTAATATTGTCCCTGAATATTAATGCTTAACTAGGAATGGTTTAGTGTGGTATTTTCTACATCATCTCACTATTGATTCAACCAATCGATATGATATAGATAAGAACCTACTACTCAAAAACATTATTATATTTAGTTATTTGGCACAAATTTAAAGTAAGTATAATAACTAAACTTGTCTTTAATAACTAAACTTGTCTTTATTAATAATAGCATATGATACAAATGTCTCTAATCAATTATCACATAATTGGCTCTAGGATTCCTACTAACAAGTTCTGTGAACCCCGTTCAGTGTTGTGAGTGGTTTTTGGAGTCAGTTTATGTTTGAACATCTTGGGGATAAAGACTAGTGTTCTTGAGAGGTGAATCTTGAAGTTTAATATGGGTAAACTGATAGCATAACCTAACTATGTATCTTAATGGAAGTTTAGTGTGGATTAAGGGTTAAATTAGGTCGGTTTCATTTGGTTATCTTATGTGGCTTGACTCTTTGGGGTTGTGTTATGCTCTTACTGAGTGCTACATTACAGGATTGAACCTAACTTACAAGTGAAAAGGATCACCTAGAGTTAAAATAGGGTTAACCCAAGCCTATACTTTGATTTGGATAAATCGGATGCTAGTGTTAGTTAAGGATAACTAATGGGTGATATGATTAGGATGACCTTAATTAATTTTAAAGGTTAACTTAACTAGTTTTTCCTCGATTAGGTAGCTAAGTTATATTTTTGACACAGAATCTGGATTTGGATTGGAGCTTCTTTCGGATACGTACTATATTTCGAAGGTGGGTACTTTTTACTTGATTTCTGTAGATTCGTTTACCTTAATGCATGGTTATTTGTTTATTTGAGTAGGTTGCTTTACCTAAATCTATTTGCTTTGTTTTTCCTGTTTGATATTTATTCTTGCTCGACCTTTGAATAGTAATTCAAATTGTTCAGTTATACAGTCTCATCTCTTAGCTTATGATATAAAGAGTATCACTTATACGCGTCTATTGTAGAACTATCATTTGACCTATCTTTCGGTTGGCATTAGATCAACCCTACTAAGTAGATTAATGCATGTTTATTTACTTTGGTGTTATTTGTGTTTTCGTATCATATTGATGCATGGTTTTGATTTGCTTGGTCTCATCATAGCATTGTTTGCAGACCGACGACAACTGGCTCCCTTATGGTTGAGACTGGTCGTCGGATATATTTTTCCTGTTGTACCACGTTCAGTTGGAGTTGTGTGCAAACAGTTGATACTCTCTACGTGTTTGAAGTCCCCACAGGTGCTTCGAGGTTTTTATAGCCACAGGTGCTTCGGCCTTTCATTCAGGGGCATAGATATTGTGGTGTATTTGCATAGCCATAGGTGCTTGGCGCTTGTATCTTGTCCACTACTCAACCTACCCAATGTAGCGATGGTTGGTGTGTGTACAGTACAGGTTATGACATCATACGCATATTATGCATTTGTGTATTTGCTGCACTTGTTTGAGCTATGATTGTTGCATTTGATTTACATGCATATGCGATTATGATTGGATATGTTCGATAGTATTAGCAGTTTATTGAGGTATTAGGGAGATTTTGATCATACCCTACGGGTTCCATTGATTTTCAGGTATGTTTTTATTTGTCCATATGCATTTATTTTAGCGGTTTACTCGGAACTCACCACCCCTCCTTCTTTTTATTTCAAATAGTTGATAGTCGCTCTCGTGCCGCCATGAGAGGATCCAGCTGCCAGTCCCCCATTCGAGTATTTTTCTTATCGTTTTCCTACCTTCATAGTCGCTCTCGTGCCGCTATGAGAGGATCCATCCGCCAGATATTTGATAGTCGCTCTCGTGCCGTCATTGAATGCTCCGACCCCCGCAATATTCAATGATGAATTAATCGTCATTTACTGCCATTTACCCGACCAGATCCAAACGTCTGGGGGTTACTGATTTGGTTCATCTGTTTGGACAAATTTTGCCTCGACCGGTCGGACATTCGACATGCGCGGGTCGTGCACGCACACGAGTTCACTTGGTTCAGTACAAATCTGGACCCTGGATTTGCACCCCCCTGCGCACCCACACGTGAGAGAGAGTCTCTCCCCTAGCATTTGTTCACAACTAACATGCTTGTGAAACAATATAAATCAACCATTTTGCCTTAAAACTCTCAATGTGAGACTAAAACCCCACTCACAAGAGAGTCTCTTTATTCTCCTCCTTACTTTCCATTCAATAGAAAGTTCCAATGTGGGGCTAAAATCTCACCATCTCTCGTCCATTCACACTAGATATACAAGATATCTAACAAAACTAACACATCCTTCTTTCGATCTCAATTGTTTCCGATGTTTCACAAATTAAATTACCCGTTAATGATCAAACCTTTCAGGGAGTTCTGGGACATACTTGTGACTAGAGCGTCGCTTGAACAATTAAATCTTGAACACTAGGTGGTTTCCTCGTTTTGATTAGTTAAAATAAGGCAATTCGATAATTGTTATTTATTTATTTATTTATTTCTGATTAATTAATTAATTAGTTAATTAAATTTCGTTGATGATGAAATACTCGTCTCATCTTGGCGTCAGCAAGGCACAGGACTTCAGGAGGAGAATTGGGATCCAGTTCCTTAATTCTGTCCGATCTAACAAATGGATTTGACCACGAATATAATTAACGCTCTTTCAAATCATCTCGTTAGATGTTAACGTTACACTAATAAAGCACTAACCAAGAATTGATTAAAAAATTAAATTAATAAAGCCAAAACAGGAACCAAAATCCATGCAGTGCCTTGTCACTTCTCCATGGACGCAGTGTGTTGGGTTGGCAATTTGGAATTTATTAAGGGCGAGGTAGTGAAGGAAGGTTGGTACAGTGGTTTAATAACAACAAATGTTATACTAATTAAATCAACTCATCAAGACAAGTGCGTTAGTCCACCGTTTTCTTCGGCCATTCTTTACTCCTTTGTCGCCCTCATTGAAAGGAATATTTATTATTACGACTTTAATATTTCTAAAACAACTTGTCAAAGTTTTAAATTTGTTAAAAATTATTTTTTATGTCATTCACTAGATCTCAATATATCATTAATTATCATTAATTAGTTAATAAACATAATAGTGTCAAAGAATTTAACCTTTTAAAAAAAACAATTTCAAACTTTAAAAATGAATTTTAGTCCTTTTCTATCACTTACCGATTTTCTATTCAATTTGATTTATTATCTCAAAGTGTATAGTCTTGTTTCAATATCTCTTTCCAGATTAATCACAAATTAATTCTATCCTTTTGGATTTCTAAATTATTTTTTCTCCTCATTAATTTGTTTTTAGCCAGCAAATCTAGGCTAATATTTTCCTGACATATAGGGTTGAGGTCTTTACCTGACGTCTTCCTCCAAAATAACTAAAGAGAGAATAGCATCGATGCTGTCCTAATAGATAAATAGAATAGGCCCTTAGTTTATGGGATTTGTATCGCACGTAGAACCATCCACGCAATAAGTTGGGATAGAACCTCAAGTGACGAGAATAAATTAAAGAAATCTAATCAAGTAAAAGAAAAGAATCTATATTAAAAAAAACAAACTAAAACACTGTGAGAAATTTAAGAAAACCAAGTAAAAGGGAAAAAAAAAGTTTTCCTGTTTATAAGATAAAAAAAAATTACATGTTTAAGACATAATATTCAAATTAAAAAATTTAGCATGTTTTTGGCATTTCAGATTGAATTGAGTTCTTCGGACAACGCGTAACGACGATCGATCGAGCATAAACTTAAGGAGTTTATTGGTATTGGAATAGTAGTTGCTGCGTTTCTTGTTCAGTCACAGCACGAGCGAGACTTTGTAGCGGTTGATGCCAATAGATCGTGGAAGACAACGATACGGCCAGTGAACTCAAGATCATCGTCAACGAAGAAGACGAGGAAGCAGCAAGTCACTGAGCTTTCTGAACGTGGAAAAAGCGAAGGCGTCAAAATCATCGTGGTAATGTTCTTGCAACCCAGAAAAGTGGACACAAGCTCACTGCAAAGGGAACCCACCCGGCCAGCTGGGGATCATGGCTGTGGTCGGCCGGGGAAAAGCGTCCACTGACTGCGGAGGCCTACTACTGTGCTCTGCACATGTAGCAATTTGCTGAATCGATTAACTCCCTAATCTGAAGATTATTAACGTTCGAAAGAATGACAAAAACGCTTGCAATTTCTTAAGAGATTGGGCCATCGCTTTCCCAATGTGAAAAAAACTTTTTGTCGAGTTGTTCTACGTCGGACCCACCATGTGCTGCTAACATTCAAATCTGACAGATATTATTTACCACTGTGAGACCAATCCTGCCTGCCTGCCTGCCTTGCTAAATTGCCTCCTTGCTTTGCCCTGCCTTGCCTTGCCTTGACTTACTACCACACAAGGCTGGCAAGCTTTGCTCCCGCAGAAGTAAGTGCTCATAGTCGAAAGCAAGCAGTACACGCCCGCCAAGGAACACAAGGTCTTTCTTTTCTCGGGACTTGTCCATGGGGAACTGCATGGAGAGATGTGGAGGTACGAGGCAGAGGAAGGGAGAAGAGAGTGGGCCAGAGAAGGGGGATGACGGAGGCTGCAAGGTTAAGATCCTGCTGACGAGGAAGGAGCTGGAGTGGCTGGTGCTGCACTTGAAGAAGAACGGGGAGCAGAAGCTGGAGGATGTGCTGATGGAGATGGAGATGGAGAAGGAGAGAGCGAAAGGGAAAGGAAAAGGGTGGAAACCAACTCTGGAGAGCATAGTGGAGATCCCAGAGGTCCAGATCATTAACCACCCTGATGTTTAAATCAGTTCCCTCAAGAACCTCTTGCTAGGTATGACTCCTGTTGGGCACAAGCAATCATCTGACCAGAGACTTGTTTTTTGTTTTATGTCCATGATTTAAGCGAGAAGCACAAATCTTCTGATGGTAATTAAGGTGCATGCCTAAGATGGAGGTCCTGTAAATATTTAATATTGTAGTTATGTTTGAGGAGCGAGTTACCGATCTGAACACTTTAATTATATTTTTGAGGATTCTGGGTTTAGGCTAGATGCCTACATCTAATATGTGATCATCCATTTGCATTTTTGCTCCTTACCTTTGGAATCTCAAATCTTCTTTTACTTGTGCTTCCAACGAGGTTTTACTCTCCAGTTCTAGTACTGTAATATAAGCTCGATCATTCCTGAGCCAGTAAAAGCCAGTAGACTTTTTGTTAATGAGTTAAAGGCAGATATGGAAACTCAATCTAGAATAGGGAAATGCTTGTTTTGCCCTCAAAACATTAATTGCCTGCTTTGATTTCAAATAGTCACTTTGCTATACGGATTTCAGATTTGTGTGGGTTCTGAAAATACGGGTGAAACTTCCATATTGACATTCAATAACAAGTTTTCGTTATGGAATTAATATCCCCTCCATTGTTAATAGTAACGAAGGGAACGAAATTAAACCTGAATTCACAAAACAAAACAAAACAAAAAAAAGGAACGAAATTAAGTTGCAATGGAGGGGCGTGGGGTCGGGCTTCAATCGAACCAAGTGGAAGCCATCGGTGCTGAAGGTAAGGCGGCGAAGGGAGCGGTCGTCGCGCTGCGTCAGTTGACCATTGTGATGAAACTGACGTGATTGATTGAAGACGAATCACCAAAGAGAGAGTTGTTAGAAGGAGTCGAGAGAGGAGATTATGGCGCAAAGCCCCCGATGAGGTTGGATAGTCAAGAACCATCATCGTCATTGGTCTTCTTGTATATTAAAGTGGCCCTGCGAATAATATGTGGAAGTTGCCGTGCCTAGTTGCAGGACAGCCTTGGTGGCCCGACATCGACGGAGACATTGTTGAGATGGTGAGCATGGAAAAAAAGTGCGCAAAATAGACTTTCCCTCGATAATGATGATCTTCTATTTCTGTGGCTTTTCACCCTATAATAAATCCAATGAGATTAGAAACTAAATTGTGGTCAACTGCACTAGATTTCCCAAAGATTATAGTCTAATTAAAAACAAACTCGATGATACAACGACTCCACATGATTCGGTTACTTGTCTACACTTCAGTGTTCTGTTTTTTAATCTTTGCCGACAATCGTTTATGGACCGCAGTTGGACTTGGTAATGGAGACGATTGGGAAAAAAAATGGGCCAGAGCCCGTATTGATCTTTGAGAAATTTTTAAGAACAAGTGAACAACTCCAATGCAAAATAAAAAAAAAAAAAATCGAATCATCATGGACATAAGATTTTTATTTTAGAGCAAAGAGTAAATTTCAAAACTACTCTTTTTCTCAAAATTGAGAATGTAAATGGGGTCACAGAAATATTAAATACAAAATAATAAATAAAGATGTATGATTTCATAGTGTAGTATTCATAAAAAAATTATTGAGAGTTTTTTTATAATAAAAATAATATATTTTTATATTTTTGATGTGATATGAATATATAATTTTAAGGATCATAACAAATTTATTTAAACTCTGACCAAATCTATTTACAATTGCGATACAACTTTGATGATTATTCAAGATCGTGAAATAAAGACAATTAGGATTTACATCACTGGACAAAAGTCAAGGTAGGAATCTGTTATTTAGTGATTAAAATTTAGTGGTCATTGGAAAATTGAAAGCAAAAAACAAAAAAAGGAAAATAATATGTGCCGTGACTTGTGGGCAATGGATGTTGTGATTTGTGTTGCCTAGAGGAAACCAAATGAGATTCTCTGTCCCAAAAAACTTTCTGTTCGCCTGTCTTGTTTCTCGACGACGACCGATAAATCGTCCGATTGTCGATCGGATACCACCGATGAATTTTGATCGTCGTACCGAATCAAATGATATCCTAAAAGAACAGTGAATCGGTCGGAATCGCTGCAATTGCAATCTCGTTGGATTCGACAGTGAATCCGACGAGATCGCAATTGCGGCTATTCTGATGGGTTCACCGTACCCCCCAAGGTATAGTTTTGTTCAGGGCAGCAGCCGGAGGCCGTCGATGGTGTCCGATCAATGATCGAATGACTCGCCGACCGTCGTCGGGGAGCGGGACAGGCAGGACAAAGACTATTTTTGGGACAAAGGATCTGCCCTCAAAGAAAACACAGGAAAAAATGTGGGACTAAATTATAATTTCTTGGGTTGTCACAAAATATAATTAAAAATTAATAACTGAATTAGTCGATGACACACCAGTGAATTACTCAATAATGCTTCAATTAGGTGAACTTGGTTAGTTAGCATCTTGTTTCTTTTTTATTAAACCTTGAGCCCGACTGCTCAACCTCTTTTTATATATATATATATATATATATATATATATATATATATATATATATATATATATATATATATATATATATATATATATATATATCCACTCAGTAGAGATAATTAGATATAACCTTGGGCTTATGAGTCGTGCCTTCGGTGCACTTTTTAATTTACTCTGGAAATTTTTTGAGATTAAATTTGTCATTCCAAAATTAATTCGGATAAATTAAATACCAAGTATCAATTAAAAAATAAATTAAAAAAAAACTAAATATATTTTCATGACACCGGCAATCACTAAAGTAAATCTAGCAACCTACATTCATGTTAAACCTCTTAGCAAAGTATCACTCCACTATTATTCATCTAATCGATTCGAGTTAATCATTATAGCTATATTCACTAAGGGGGTGTTTTGTTCAAATTTGTTAATCGGAATGGTAATGGGATTCATTGAGGGGTCAATGGGAATGAGAATCATGATTCCATTGGTAGTGTTTGGTTCAAATCCTGGAATGAAAATTATTATCATTGATGATGTTTGGTTTAGTTTAACTTTAGTAATAGGAATCCATAAAAATTTCAAAGTTACCTAAAATAATAGAATTATTACAAAATAGAGAAAGTGAAATAAAATGAGTTGAGAGATAAATTAAAAAAATATAGAGAGAAATTATGAGAAATAAGGTAAAAAAAGAAATTAGAAGAAAAAAATAGGAGAAAATAGAATAATAGAGAAAATAAAGATAAAAAGTTGAGAGAAAAAATAAGATAAGATAGATGTGATAAAAATAGAGAGAGAAATCATTAAAAAAATATATAGAGAGAAAAAATGATATAGAAAATATAGAGAGAGAAAGTGATAGAAGATATAGAGAAAAGTAAAAAATAAATATACATAAATTATGATAAGAGAGGTAGAGAGAGAAAGTAATATTAAATATATATAGAGAGAAAATGAGATGAGAGAGGTAGAGAGAGAGTGATATAGAAAATGTAGAGAGAGAAAGTAATATAGAAAATATAGAGAAAAAGTAAAAAATAAAGATAGATAAATTATAATAAGTGGGTAGAGAGAGAAAGTGATATTGAAAATATATAGAGAGAAAGTGAGATGAGAGGGTAGAGAGAGAAAGTGATATAGAAAATATAGAGAGAGAAAGTGATATATGAAATATACAGAAAAAATGAAAAATAATGAAAATAAATTATGATAAGAAAGGTAGAGAGAGAAAGTGATTATCAAAATATACAGAGAGAGAATGAGATGAGAAAGGTAGAGAGAGAAAGTGATATAGAAAATATAGAGAGAAAAAGTGATATAGAAAATATAGAGAAAAAGTGATATAGAAAATATAAAAAAAGTGAAAAATTAAGATAGATAAATTATAATAAGAGAGGTAGAGAGAGAAAGTAATATTGAAAATATATAAAGAGAAAATGAGATCAAAAAGGTAGAGAGAGAAAATAATAGAAAATGTAGAGAGAGAAAAGAATAAATATGTAGAGAGAAATTTTAAAATGTAGAGAGAGAAAGTAAAATGAGATAATATAAAAAGAAATAGTAAAATGAAAAATGAAAAATAAAAAAAGGAGTGTTTTGGATATATGAAAATGAAGGAATGATTGAGGAATTTGATTGATGAGGGGAGAGTAGGGAATGAAAATGAGAGAATGATTCTCTTATTTTCATTCCCATTGACACTTACCAAACAGTGTCAATGGGAATGATTACCATCCATTCCCATTCCTTAGTCCCTATTACCCTAAACCAAACGCCCCCTAAGGAGTTACAAAAGTGGCGTTGATGGGTATTTTGAAGTTTAACATGAATTGAGATGAATAAAAATTTAGTTAAATTGAATAAATCAATTGAACCGATCGAATTTTAAAATTCAATTTGATTACTTTGGTAATTCAATTTTTTTCCTAAAAAGTCAATATTTTCGATTAATTCGGTTCAATTTCAATTTTAAAATTTTTATTCGATTAAACAGAATAAATTAAAATTAAAAAATTCAACAGGTAACTCTCTCATAGAACATAAAATTTTGATTTTCAATTTTTATTAAATCTCCTATTATGCCAAAAAAATTATTTAATTCAGTTAATTTGGTTTTTGACCAAATTAATCGATATTTTATCAGTTTGATTTATTTAGTTTTTATTGAAAAATTTGATTGGTTCGATTAGATTGAAAAAATTGGTTAATTTGATTTTTGATTAATTTAATTTGGTTCCATTTTAACTGAATATGCACCCTAAAACATGAATGTAGGTTGCTAAATTTACTACAAGATTGATATTCTCGCCTCAGTTGCCAATCATCTTGCTACCTTTCTCATGCCTTCGAATCCATCACCCTGGTTTAAAAAATCGTTGCCAATGTCTCCTTGATTTCATAGCTTATCAACCACTATAAGAAAAAAACATTATAGCGACAGAATTATTTGTCACTAATCAGTCGCCAATTGAACCAAATGACCGATTAGCGATCGATTATTACCGTTGCTATAAAATGGGTCGTTGACGTCGTTTAGAGATGGAATTTGATAGTACATCGCTAAATTTAGCAACAGACTTTAATATTCGTCGCTAAACTTAGGGAGTGTTTGGGAGAGCTTCTGCTACCTGCTTTTTAGATTCTGGCTACACAGAATCACTTTTGAGTGTTTGGGAAGGCTAGATTCTGCTTTAGCTTCTGTTACTTTTGCTCAGAAGTTAGAAGCAAGAATTTGATGCTTCTACCTGCTTCTACTTTTTTATTTATGATATAACATTAAAAAATAATATTTATATTCTTAAATAATATAACATTTTACCTGATTGCCACTTGACCTAATTTTCAGAATTATATATATATATATATATTATATTTATATAAATTATATTATTATTTTTTATTAATTTTATATATTTTTTTAAATATTCAAATTATAAAAAAATTAATTTTAATACTATATTTAAAATATAATAATAATTATATCACTATTTAAAATATAATAATAATTACGTGAACAAATTATTGATAGTATCGAAATTATATTTAAATAATTATAAAATGATTAATTTATATAGTTTAAGGATATTATTGTCATTCAATTAAAAATTAAGCTTGAAAGCAATTATTCTCCCAAACACTCAAACTTTAGCTTGTATCAGCTTTTGGCTTCTATTTTCAAACACTGCTTACTTTAGCTTTTTACTAACTTCAAAATAATCACTTTTCAAGAAGTAAAAGCTCTCCCAAACACTCCCTTAGTGATAGAGGTTTAATATCTGTTGCTAAACTTAGAGATGGAATATTTAATTGTGTCTCTAAAATTAGACGGAATTAAAATTTCATCTCTAAATTTGTTAATGGTTCATTATAGCTCTAGCTAAACTTGATGATGGATATGTAAAATTCTATCACTAACTAGAGATAGAAAATTAAAATTTCGTGGCTAGGTTTAGAGATGAAATTTGTTGTTGCTAATTAGCGATAGAACATTAAAATTCTATCGCTAATTATCGATAGAATACTACGTGAAAATTCTGACAACAACTCTCCATTTTCACATATTTCCCTTTTTACATATAGATCAATCAATACTATCACAAACGATGGTTTTTACCGCACATTCACATTACACATTCACAAACACACATTACGCATTCACAAACAACATAACACATTCACAAACATAATATAACATTCACATTACACACATTACACATTCGCAAATACCATAACATAATCACAAACATAATATAACATTCACAGTACACATTATAACAACACAACACGACACAACAAACAATATCCATAAATACATTCACAACATGACACAATCAAATCCAAATCCAATCACATATCAAATTCAATTCAACAACAAAACAAAAATAAATATCCAAGACATCTCAAATTTTATTAATAAACATCAGAGTTTAATCAATCCAAATACATTATTATTAATAATAAAAACCTCCTAGCGAAGACTATCAATCCTACTACAAAATTAACTAGTAGTATCCAATCATGTAGAATATATAATATATCATCAGAATTATGATTATTAAAGAAAGATACCTTATTGCTAGTTTGGATATTTACTTGAGGGAGATATATAGAATTATCATTATCTACAATATTCCTTTAAATAATGTAATACAATTAGAGATGCATCCAATATTAAAATTAATGGATTTATTTTGTATGTTTCTTGGGTAATAAACAAAATAAATAAAAGTTAAAGGTCAATACACATCTCAGCAACTACTGATCAGTTTCATAAGGGTCCTAAGGGTCCTGAGTCTTCTAAGAGTCAAAACCATGTGACATTTGACTCATTATGAATTCCCACATTTTCTTGCTAATTATCTCATATCTTATTTGGGCTTCGAGCTATGAATTCCCACATTTTCCTTCCAATTTTCTCATATCTTATTTGTGCTTGTCGAGACTTTTCAAATTCTTTAACTAATTGATGGCGAGAGTTGATTCTTCAAATCTTGGTTTTTTTACTCTAAGACTTCTACACTAGTTGATGATTCGTTGGGACAACCCCTGGCCCTATGAGTCATCATATGATTACATACGACTCTCACCTGGGACCCAAGACCGTAGAGGGAGGAGCACTTTTTCCTTCCATTGATCACATTATAATAAATTTCATGTAACTGAACGGTGGATAGAATTTGTAACTCATCTCCCTCTCTAGCAGGCTGAGATGCCCATGCAACTATAGTCATCATTTCTTCCTATTTAAATAAAAATATTCATATTAGATATATAATTAAAATCACATATCATTAATAAGAAAAATTAAATGTATTCAAGTTTATATTTTCACATCTATTGCCTTCGATCGATGATCAATAAATGTATTATGTGTCTTGCTAAATACCTCTCAATAAGTAGAAGGTCATTGTAGTTCATCTATATGAATATTCAACAATGCAATTAAATTAAAATAAATTCATTGATAATTAAAGAATTCTTATATAACTTTATGATCGATCGGGATTCAACTGTATGCTTTGTAGATCCGGTAATAGGGCCAACCAACACACTGTTTTTGTTGGCTCAAACTATTATCGAATTTGCATGCCATCTGTTTGTAGCCCAAATGGCTTGCCATGCATCCTAAATATCCTCTAGTATAAGAGATGGCCTTGTACCCTATTGTCTACATTTATATAGCATATTTTTGTAGAGTTTAGCACAAGCATTTTTTTTCATATTGCATAACATGCCGCCTCATGTCCGAGCTCCCAAGTATTTTTTTTTTTTGCAACAATAAGTTCACAAATTAGTATAAAAAATAAAAAAAACTGAAAATAAAAATTACTTATGAAAAATTTCTCATAATAAAAATCTCTCATCGCCTAGTCTACATGCCTCCATGTAGTACCAGAAGCACATATTCATTCTTTAAATTTCAACGATATGTGCATTATGACTCGATGACCATCTGGGGTAAAACTGCATCAAAAATTATACAACAACAACAACAACAAAGCTTTATCCCACTAGGTGGGGTCGGCTATATGGATCCTTTTACGCCATTGAGTTCTATCCCCTACTATATCATCATCTAGATTTAAATAAAATTTATCTTGTTTTATTGTTGCCAACCAAGTCTTTTTTGGTCTTCCTCTCCCTCTTTTAATGTGCGTATTTATCATAGTTTCACATCGTCTAACAGGGGCATTTATTGGTCTTCTAAGTACATGTCCGTACCATCTCAAACGTGTCTCCCGAAGTTTTTCTTCAATAGATGCAACTCCGACTTTCTCTCTAATACTCTCATTCCTTATTCTATCCATCCTCGTATGTCCACACATCCACCTTAACATCCTCATCTCTGCAACTTTCATCTTTTGCTCATGTGCTCGAGTCATAGCCCAACATTCAGCACCATATAACATAGCAGGTCTAACTGCCGTTTTGTAGAACTTCCCTTTAAGTTTTAGAGGTACTTTACGATCACATAAGACACCCGATGCTAATCTCCATTTCAACCATCCTGCTTGTATTCTATGTAAGACATCTCTCTCAATTCCTCCATCACTTTGCAAGAACGATCCTAAATACTTAAAGTTCTCGATTTTAGACAACTCATCATCTCCTATCTTAACAATTGTTTCACTACGTCTAGCATTGCTAAACTTAAATTCCATATATTCAGTCTTTACTCTACTAAGCCTAAAACCTTTCATTTCTAGAGTTTCCCGCCAAGATTCTAGTTTAGCATTTACTCCTTCACGTGTCTCATCTATCAAAACAATATCATCTGCAAACAACATGCACCATGGCACTGTATCTTGAATGTGCCTAGTGAGTTCATCCATGATTAGTGTAAAAAGATAGGGACTTAAAGCTGATCCTTGATGTAACCCTATCCTTATTGGAAATGCTTCAGTCAATCCACCTGAAGTCTTCACTCTAGTCGTTACATCTTCATACATATCTTTAATTAGGTCAATATATGTTACGCTAACGCCTCTCTTTTCTAGAATTCTCCATATAATTTCTCTTGGTACCCTATCATAAGCTTTTTCTAAATCAATAAATACCATGTGTAGATCTTTCTTTTGCTCCCGATATTTTTCAATTAATTGCCTAAGAAGATGTATAGCTTCTATTGTCGACCTTCCAGGCATGAACCCAAATTGATTTTCGGTTACCGTGGTCTCCTTCCTCAATCTTTTTTCTATTACTCTTTCCCAAAGTTTCATGGTATGACTCATTAATTTAATACCCCTATAGTTTGCACAATTTTGTATGTCTCCTTTGTTCTTATATAAGGGAACTAGACTACTTACCCTCCATTGATTAGGCATTTTTTTTGTTTTCAATATTAAATTAAATAATTTTGTAAGCCATTCAATACCTTTTTTCCCTAAACATTTCCATACCTCTATTGGGATATCATCCGGTCCCACGGCCTTTCCATTTTGCATCCCTTTCAAAGCTTGTTCTACTTCTGAAGTTTGAATTCTCCGATGAAAATTAAAATTTCTATACTCATTTGAAATACTTAAATTGCCTAAGTTAAGTTGGTTCCCTAAACTTTTATTAAAAAGTTGATGAAAGTAAATCGTCCACTACTCTTTTATTTCGCTATCATTTACTAGTACTCTATTGCATTCATCTTTAATACATCTTATTTGGCTAAGGTCTCTTGTTTTCCTCTCTCTCGCTTTAACTATTTTATAAATGTTTCTTTCCCCTGCTTTTGTATCCAAGTTTTGATATAATCATTCAAAAGTTTTATTTTTTACTTCATTCACTGCTTTCTTAGCCACTTTCTTGGCTATTGTATATTTTTTTAAAGTTTTTCTCGTTCTTATAAATATATAATTCCTTATAAGCTATTCATTTTTCCTTCACTTTCTCTTGTACTTTCTCATTCCACCACCAAGATTCCTTACTTGGTGGTGCATGCTCGTTTGATTCACCAAGTATACCCTTAGCTACTATTTTTAACTCTGATACCATCTTATCTCATGTTGCATTAGAGTTACTGTATATTTCATCTAATGCTTGTATCCCTACCTTCTCCTTCAATATGTTTTGCTTCTCATCCTTTAGCTTCCACTACTTAATTCTAGGAGTCATATATATTTTTCCTTTATTGATATTATGATTAAGGCGTATATCCAACACTGCTAATTTATGTTGGGTAGTTAAGCTTTCTCTAGGGATGACCTTATAATCTTTACAAATCTTCCTATCTCTCTTCCTAACCATAAACAAGTCAATTTGTGATTTATTATTCCCGCTTTTGAATGTGACCAAGTGTTCTTTTTTTTTCTTAAAAAATGTATTAGCTAGTATAAGGTCATATGCTATCGCAAAATCCAATATAGTTTTTCCTTCTTCATTTCTTGTTCCAAACCCATAACCCCCATGTACTCTCTCATATTCTTCATTTTTCGCTCCGACATGTCCATTTAGATCGCCTCCTATTAAAATCATTTCATTTGGCGGAATGTTTTGTAATACCTCATCTAAATCGCTCCAAAATCTTGATTTAGTTTCTTCATCTAATCCTACTTGAGGTGCATATATGCTAATTACGTTCACAACTTCTTTCGCCACTACTATCTTGAGAGCTATAATTCTATCCCCTTTCTAACTACAACCAACAACTTCATCTTTAAAGAACTATCTACAAAAATACCCACTCCATTTCTTGTTTTACTCTTTCCTGTATACCATAACTTAAAACCCGAGTTCTCTATCATTTTTGCCTTCTCACCTACCCATTTTGTCTCTTGCACACACAAAATACTAATTTTTCTCCTAATCATTGTATCTACTACCTCCATTGTTTTACCAGTGAGAGTTCCTATATTCCATGTTCCAAATCTGAGACTATTACTTTTCTTATAATGTTTATTCTTAGTCCACTTATGGTGTGAGAACTCTTGCCTATTTAACACTACACCCAAGTTCTCATGGAGATGTAGCGGTCCTTGCCGAGACGTTACAGTCGGACCCTGCAACGCGAACCCTTGCATATTTAGCACTACACCCGGGTTCTGGAGATGTAGCGGTCCTTGCCGAGACGTTACAGTCGGACCCTGCAACGCGTTCCTTCCGGGGAACATCCTAGCATTAGCATAATACTTTAATGGATCCATTCATTGAGTATTTGCCATAGTTTTTTTTACGCTGGCTGGCAACCTAACGCAACCCTCCTCCTTTATCCGGGCTTGGGACCGGCCATGACTAGGTCGTCACAGGCGGAGTTGCATCAAAAATTATAAATATTAGAAATATATTACAAATAAAAAAATAAATGAATTAGAAATTGCTAATTGTAGGATCAAATATGAGCGCTAGAGGGTGTGAATAGTGCGCATCATTTTTTCACTTTTTCGAAGAATACGAGAATACGCAGTAGAAATATAGAACAAAAATAA
>JAGFNQ010003547.1:147181-227113 GCA_024364735.1 Boesenbergia rotunda | reverse complement strand
CCCTGGACCAAGTAATGATTGTGGTCCCTTTTCATATGTCTAACTCTAGTTACTGACTAACTATCTAGATGATAGTAGTGTTCACTGAGTTAGTCAAGTCAAGTAATAATGTCTAGCTCAGATTTTAGTGCAAGACTACATGACTTGATCACTGTAACGTAGGTATTTTACGCCCAGACTTACTGTGATGCACTGACTTAAGCATCGGAAGTCCAGGCAGAGTCCTATGCATCTCACAACCGTTCTATGTTTTGCAAACACAAACAAGTTAATCTTATGTGTTTTGTGAGATGCGGCTACCTAAAACTATAGGTTCATGCAATTCTAGGGGTCAAGCTTAGGCTAAGTCTGCCAGTTTTGAAAATCAGATTTTGGAAAGACAATAAAAGTTCTTGAAAACCACATTTGAAAAGTCCGTGTTTAAGTTAAATTTGAAAGATAATAAACTTTGAAAAACAAGTTCAAAAAAAAATCCATGTTTTTAAACTCACAAACTGAAAAAGTTAACTTAAGCTTATCAGGTCAGTCCTAGTCTATAACACACATTCCTATTAACCTTCTCAAGTTGCTAAATTCAGATTCAGGAAGTGGTTTGGTAAATATATCAGCTAGATTAGACTTAGATTCAACATGGTTAAGTTCAATTCTCCTTTATTTACATGATCTCTGACAAAATGGTGTTTGATTTTATATGTTTGGTCCTAGAGTGGTGGATTGGGTTTTTGGTTAAATTGATTGAACTTAGGTTATCTATAAAATTTTGACTTTCTTAAAATCTAAGTTAAAATCTTTTAAGGTATGCATCATCCAGAGTAGTTGGCTACACATTCACCCATTGCTATATACTCAGCTTCAGTGGTGGATAGGGCAATACAATGTTGTTTTCTACTGAACCAACTAACTAGTGAGGGTCCTAGAAGTTGGCATCCACCACTGGTACTTTTTCTGTCTAACTTACAGCCAGCATAATCTGAGTCAAAGAATCCAATAAGTTCAAACTGGGCTGTTCTAGGGTACCAAATTCCTAAATTTTTTGTCCTTTGAGATACCTAAATATCTTTTAACTAGGGTTAGATGTGATTCTTTAGCACATGTTTGATACCTAGCACACATACTAACTGCAAAGAGAATATCAGGTCGACTTGCAGTTAAGTAAAGTAGGCTTCCTATAGCACTTCTATAGTACTTAAGGTCAACAGGTTTGCCTTTTGGGTCACTGTCTATAGTTTGATTGGTAGCCATAGGTGTCTTAATTTCTTTAGCACTATCCATTCCAAATTTTCTAAGTAATTCTTTAGTGTATTTTTGTTGATAGACAAAAGTACCCTCACTAGTCTGTTTTTATTTGTAACCTTAAAAGAAAGTTAATTGACCTACTAAACTCATTTCAAATTCATTTTTCATTACCGTTATAAAATCTTGTAAAAAGTTTGAGTTAGTTGAGCCAAATACTATATCATCTACATATACTTGTGCTATAAAAATATCAGTTTTTAGAGTTTTAACAAATAGTGTTGGGTCAATTTTGCCTTGGTTAAAGCCTTTAGATACTAGGTAGTTAGACAATTTTTCATACCAGGCCCTAGGGGCTTGCTTAAGTCCATATAAGGCTTTCTTAAGTCTAAAGACATAGTCAGGGTGTTCTAAGCTTTCAAAACCAGGAGGTTGACCTACATAAACCTCTTCTTTAATTAGGCCATTTAGGAAGGCTGACTTAACATCCATTTGACAAAGCTTAAATCCCTTATGGGCTGCATAACTTAAGAGCATTCTAATGGATTCAAGTCTGGCTATAGGGGCATAGGTTTCATCATAATCAAGACCTTCTACTTGGCTAAACCCCTTAGCTACTAGCCTAGCCTTATTCCTTACTGTTTCTCCTTGTTCGTTAAGTTTATTCCTAAAGACCCATTTAGTTTCAATAAATTTCTTGCCTTTAGGTAGGGGTACTAAGTCCCAGACTTGACTACGTTCAAATTGGGCTAACTCTTCCTGCATGGCTATGATCCAATCAGGGTCAAGTAAGGACTCTTCTATAGACTTGGGTTCAATTTTTGAAATCAAGGCAATTTGACTAAGGTTCCTAAAAGCTGATCTAGTCTGAACCCTTAGTTCTGGATCACCTAATATTTGATTAGTTGGGTGGGCTGAGCTAACTCGAACTGTTCTGGGTTGGTTAGGTTCAGTATCAGGTGTGGGTTCAGTTAGATCATCGTTTTGGTCCTCAATTTGCCTTTCATCAGGGTCAGTACTGGATCTAACAAAGTCAATTGGTTGGTAGATGGTTTGATCAGAGTTATTTGAGTCAGATTTTTCATCAAATTTTACATTTGTAGTTTCTTCAATTTTTAGGGTAGTTTTGTTATAAACTCTATAGGCTCTACTGGTAAGGGAATAACCTACAAAGATACCTTCCTCAATCTTAGAAGTAAATTTACCTAAGTGTTCTCTAGTGTTTAAGATATAGACTTTACATCCAAATACTTTAAGGTATTTAATGTTAGGTTGTTTGTTATAATAGATTTCAAAGGAGGTCTTTCCTAGGTTTTTAATTAGAGTTATTCTATTTTGTACATAACAAGCTGTACTAACAGCCTCAGCCCAAAGTATTTAGGTAAGTTGTATTCATTAAGCATTGTTCTAGCTGCTTCTTGTAGTGTTCTATTTTTCCTTTCTACAACTCCATTTTGTTGAGGTGTTTTAGGGCAAGAGAATTCGTGATGGTAACCTTTTTCTAGACAAAATTGATTAAATTTGTGATTTTTGAATTCTCCGCCATTATCGCTCCTAAGTCTTTTGATTTTAATCCCTTTTTCATTTTCCTGTTAATTTACAAAATTGAGTGAGTGTATCAAAAGTTTCATCTTTATTTTTTAAGAATTTTACCCAGGTAAATCTTGAATAGTCATCTATAATTACTAGGCAGTATAGGTTACCATTAATTGATTTAACCCCATGTGAGTCAAATAGGTCTAGGTGAATCAATTCCAGAATTGACTTGGTTTGAGTTTGATTAGTTGGTTTGTGGGTTGACCTAGTTTGTTTTCCTTGTTGACAAGCATTACATAAGGTTGACTCAAGGTTAGATAACTTTGGTAGGCCTCTAACTACACCATTTAGTTTAGGTAGTTTTCTGAAGTGAGTATGTGAAAGTCTCCTATGCCAGAGCCAAGTCTCATCCTTATGGGTTAAGAGGCAATTTTCTAAGGGACAGGTTAACTTAATTTCATAAATGTTATTGTGCCTAAGTCCTCTAAGTGTGATGTTTGGGTTGTCATTGTGTTTGATCAGACATTCATTGGATAGGAACCTAACCTTATAACCAGTGTCACACAATTGGCTAATGCTTAGTAAATTGAAGTTGAAATTTTCAACAAGTAATACATTTGTTATTATGAAATCAGACTCAAGTTCAATATTGCCTAGGCCAATTACCTTAAGTTTACCGTTGTTTCCAAAAGCAACAGTCCCTAGTCTTTTGTACTTGAGTTCTGTAAATTTGGTGGGATCCCCAGTCATGTGTCTGGAGCATCCACTGTCAATGATCCAATTGTTTTCCTACAGTTAAGTAAAAGGTTTAGACCTTAGGTTGAGTTTTTTTTTAAAAAATCTAAGAAGATTTAAAAACTTGAGTTTGAATTTTAAATTTGAGTTATGTTAATTTTGATTTTGAATTTGAATTTTAATTTGAATTTTAACTTTAATTTTAATTTGAATTTTAATTTTAATTTTAATTTGAATTTGAATTTTAATTTGAATTTGAATTTGAATTTTAATTTGAATTTGAATTTTAATTTTAATTTGAATTTGAATTTTAATTTGAATTTGAATTTGAATTTTAATTTGAATTTTAATTTGAATTTTAATTTTAATTTTAATTTTAATTTTAATTTTAATTTGAATTTGAATTTGAATTTTAATTTGAATTTGAATTTGAATTTGAATTTTAATTTGAATTTGAATTTTAATTTTTAATTTGAATTTGAATTTTAATTTGAATTTGAATTTTAATTTGAATTTTAATTTTAGAATTTTAATTTGAGTTATGTTAATTTTGATTTTGAATTTGAATTTTAATTTGAATTTTAATTTTTGAATTTGAATTTTAATTTGAATTTTGAATTAACAATCAATAATTTGAATTTGGTTATCCTTATTCATCTCACTCGGTCTAAGTCATCAATCAAGGGAGTCCTATGATTTTGTGAGATGATTTTGAGTTTGTTTAGAAAAGTTAACTTGACCTTGTGTTAGATCCAAGTTCAACAAGTAGTAAGTTAAAAGTACACTTCAATAATTGGCTTCCAGGCCATGGCGAGGCACAGTGGCCTTCTTTGGCCGAAGCCTTATTGGAGCAACAACCATTTTCTAGGCAAAGCCGCTTACAGAAGTTGGACTTTTAACTTACTCATTGAAAACCTTGGTACTAAATAGTACAAGAGTCAAATTAACTTTGAAGCTAATCCTAAGTGCCCACCTGGGCAGAGGCTGATTTTAAGGTGCCAACTAGTTTGGAGCCTCCCCCTAAATTGTAGACTGGGTGTCTAGGGTCAATGTAATGGATGTCCCTTTTTGGGACATAAAATTGATTCTGACCTACTTGCTTTGTTAGATAAGCTTTCGGAACCCACGCTTTTCGTTGATTTTTGCGGGGGTGGATAAAGGAGATAAAAGATCTTTGGTTCGATCTTGATTTATATCCTATCCCAGATTTGTTGTACATGCCCTTTTGTGATCCAAGAATAAGGTCAAGGTTCTTGGATCGGGTTGTGAAAGTTGCTAGTAGATCCTTAAGTTTTAGGACTTCACCCTTTAGGGTTAAGTTTTCAGTTTCAAGCTCAATTAATTTTTGATTTTGAGTTTGTTCAGTTAATGTTCTGGTATTAATTAATTGCTCCTTAAGGTCTTGATTTTCCTTAAGGAGCTGGTCATTTCTAGATTCAGATGCAAGCAATTTTCTATTCAAGACAGAAATAATTTTAAAGAACTTTTCATTTACTGAATCTAAATATACCTTAGTAGAGCCGTCTGAAAATAGTCCGATCTCTTGGCTCGACTCGTATTCGGAATCCTCGTCTTGATCCGAGTCCGATTCTGGTCCGGTTGCCATCAGTGCGAGGTAGCTTGCTTTCTTCGGTTGTTCATCGTCGGAATCGTCCGAGCTTTCATCCCACGTGGCTTGAAGAGCCTTCTTCTTTTTGTTCTTAGTGGGTTGGTCCTCTTTCTTGTAAGGGCATTCATGTTTGAAGTGCCCTTTTCTGTTACAGCCGAAGCAGATCATTTTGCTTTTACCTTCAGTGCTGTAGGGCTTCATTACCTTTTGAATATCTTTGTTTGAAAATTTGTTCTTCCTTCTGGTGAACATTTTTCTTACCAAGTTCACCAGTTGTTCTTCTTCATCAGAGCCTGAGTCATCTTCAGGTTCTTCTTGGACTTTTCTCTTTGATTTGGCTTCCTTTGGTGAACCTGCAAATAAAGCTAGCCCTTTCTCGGCCTTGGCGTTAGTCTGTTCGTGCAGTTCTAATTCACAAAACAATTCATCCAAATTAATTTTAGAAAGGTTCCTAGAAATTTTATAAGCATCTATAATAGATGCCCATAGTGAATTTCTAGGGAATGCATTTAAAGCATACCTTATGATGTCTCTGTTTTCTTGTTTGTGCCCGATTAGGTGGAGTCCATTTAGTATGTCCTTGATCCGGGCGTGGAGTTGGCTTGCAGATTCTCCTTCCTGCATTTTTATATTAAATAACTTATTTAAAAGTAAATCCCTTTTTGTTACCTTGGCATCAGAGGTGCCTTTATGTAGTTCAATTAACTTGTCTCATAGCTCCTTTGCTGAGTCAGTTGGTCCAATTCTGTTTAGCTCCTCTTTGGTAAGTCCGCACTGGAGGGTGTTCTGGGCTTTGAACTCGGTCTGAGCCTTTTTCTTCATCTCTGGGTTCCATCTGTCGGGCCTTAGTGGAGCATTATTTCCCTCATCCATTGGCGGTGTGTAGCCTGTTTGAACTGCAAACCACTGATCCATGTCGGTTTTCAGATAAACCTCCATCCTTCTCTTCCAGTAGGGAAAGTCTTCCCCATTAAAGAGGGGAGGGCGAGCAGTGCTATAGCCTTCACCTTGGGCCATCTGAAATAGACTATACAAAAACTTGTCCCAAGACTAGGTCTTGGATTAGCAGTGTGGTAGGAAAAGGAGAAGAGAGAGAAAGAGTGACTCGAAATGGTGTTGCACCAAATTCGAGTAAAATCAAACGAACGGAAAAAATAATCCAAATCTAGGCAACAATACCTAATTTAGATCAAGTGTAGCGAAAAACCAAAACTCGAAAAAAAACTGGATTTCCCCCGGCTCTTATGGTGGTTGCACCGATACAGAGCGAACCAGGCTCTGATACCACTTGTAGGATCGATGCACGTGAGAGGGGGGGGTGAATCACGTGACTTTAAAAATCAAATCAGAGTGCTTTAAAAAGCGTGCACAGCGGAAATGAAAGAAACGATTATAAAAACGAACACACAAACACGAACGATTTTTACTTCGTTCGGAGCCTTCGGCGACTCCTACTCGAAGGCCCAGGTCCCTCGGACCTTTCCGTTGGGCAATCCACTAAACTCTCTATCGGTCAACCCCGATAGAGTAGGCGAGTACAAATGAATTGAAAGTGTGACAACCCCACACTTTCAAGTAATTAAGTGCAATAAAATATGTATTAAAAAAATTAAGTTCTTCTTTTTACCGACGTCCGGAGTAGGTCGACTCTTTCGGGGCAGCAGGACGTCGTCGGCTCGAAGTGAGGCGTTTCCGGAGCAATGCGCGAGCGTAGAAGAACTTTGAGGCGTTGGAAGTAGTGTTGTTTTTCCAGCCTTGGTCGAAGGCTCTATTTATAGCCCTGGGGGCGCCCGACATGCGCGGGGCGCCCCCCACGTGGCTCTTGATCCGGCGAGGCCTCTGGTCAAATCTGATCTCTTCTTCTTCGGGATCACCTTTGACTGGGGCGCCCGACGCGCGCGGGGCGCCCGGCTGACCGGTCAACATTCCATCTTCTGGCTTCGCGAGGGTGAGCTGCAGCAGCCTTCAGTGGCGTGACACAGTGGGCGCCCGAGACACGCGGGGCGCCCCCAATTGCGCTGCTGTCGGGGCGTTTACCTCTCTGCTGACTTTGGGTTGACTCTGGGGGCGCCCGACACATCCGGGGCGCCCTGCTCAGCTACGGCCTCACTCCTTTGAGGCTCTCTGAGCTGCAGAAACACAGTCCTTCGGTCCTGCATCCAGGGTTAGTCCAAAACAGCAAATAATAAGTTAGTTAAAACAGCCTTAGCTGTCTTGGTTCTGACTTTGGGTCTCCAAAATGGAGCCCTAGGTCGAACCGACGCCTAATGTTCCCTCAAGGGGAACGCGTCCTCACTGGTTCGCTCCTCCAGTGACTTACCTCACTTACCTTGTGCAGCTCTACTTGACTTCTTGACCCACCAGGACTTCCTGCCAGGGCTCAACCACCTTGGTCTTCCTGCCAAGTCTCAACCAACTTGGTCTTCAGCCAGTTGTCAGGTCCCGCGGACCCAACTGGACTTCCCGCCAGGACTCAACCATCCTGGACTTCAGCCTGGTGTCTGGTCCTAAGTCTTTCAACCCTGCACACTTAGTAAAGAGGTTAAACACCAACAACCCTAACTTTAACCACTTTGTCATACATCAAAACCCGAGTTTGACCGTTAGTGCAAACTGCACCAACAGCTAACGCCCATCAAATAACCTCAAATAATATGTACCGGTCTGCATCATAAATCATGATATACCAATAACATACTAGACATGCAAAAATGCTAGGTATCGACAAATATGCCTACTATCCAAAAGCAGAATATCAAGCATAGAGACTGTATGAAAAATAAATTAGAGCATGTCAAAGGTCAAGCAATAAGTACCAAGCAGGATAACCAAGAGGCAAATAAAGGTAAATCCTACTACTATCCATGTAGGGAACCATATATAAAAATCTGAAATATCTACAGAGATAAGTCAGAAGGTACCCGGCTCGTAAATGACGTATGTAATATTTGAGAGAATCTCCCGTCCCGATAATCCGTGTCCAGTCAGGACCTATATCAAAAGATATAGTTTAACTATTTATATAAATAATAATTTAGCTACCATAGGCGGTACGACTGATCACCCCATCCAAATTTTCATATTTCCATTTGATTGTGAAACAATTGAAATTTACATCTAAATTTTTCATAGAATGTTAAGCTAAAATCCCATACAGCTTCCTGATCTCGCTTATAAAATAAGCGTACCTCAACTACATAATATCAGAATAAAATCGCAACTTCATATATATAGGAATCGTTTGTTTGATGAACCCATTTTGTTTACTAAGCGACGAAGCAACTAGTATTCTCAAGCATTGCACTTACAGTAGCTAAATTTTCAAACAATACATTTATAAAGTGATCCCGGCCTTGCCTACAGGTAGGGACATAGGCCGGGCCCGCCGGCCAGCCTGGCGCCACGAGGGCCTGGTAGACCGGTCAACCACCCTATCAGCAAATAGGGCCCCGCACCCGGAGAACCTTCCATAGAGAGAAAGGGGGAGTCGGGTCCATCAGGTCACCTGAAAAGGCGGCTGGGTCACCTCTTAGCCAGCAGACCCGGTCAAAGGCCCAGTCACTCACACTAGTTCACCTCGACCCAGAGTAGAGGTTAGCACCCTTGACAAGGTCAAGTTTCGTGATAACCCCTGACCTAGGGCGTACCCTGCGCTCCCTTCGCTCTCCCTGCCGTCAGGCGCGTGGCGACCCACGCCCCCTGGTCTTTACCCGACTCAGTCCCCGGCACACGGACCTGCTAGTCGGCGTCCGAGGTATGGCCCTGTCCACGGCGTTCCTCATACTTCACCTGCCTCTGACATTTCCACGCGGTCATCCCGCGCATCCAGTACTCTCGTACTGCGCACTCAGTACTCACGTACTGCCGGAGCACCCCGCGTCGTGTCGCGCCCCTCCTCCGTGCTCCATGCGGGCTGACAGTCATCATACCCCGGTCCCATCTGTGCGGACAAGGGTTGTCAGCTCCCCCCGGTTATAAAAGCTCGGCACTCCCCCTACCGCAGGTACGCGCGCGCGAGTTCTCGCCTCCCTTGCCTCATTTCCATTCAGTTTCCACTCATCTGTACTCGGGACTGACTTGACCGTCGGAGTGCCTGACCGGGGATTCCCCCGACGGGTCCACTGATGGTCCCTGTTTTGCAGGGACGAGGCGAGGTGTGGCTGGCAATCGGCCACCTCATCGGCTCGTGGCTCCTGGGAGGCCCGTCAGGCCCGTCGGACTGCCACACCACTTCGCGACAGGATCAAAAATGGCGCTAGAAGGAGGGACACCAGCAGCTTGATCGGAAGTGGCAGTGGGAGATCCATATGGGTTCAGGCGGTCAGCGTTCCCGGAGGAGGCGAGCCCTGCTTCGTCCGTTCTCGGGAAAGTCATTAATGCACCAGAGGCCTTACGACAAATCCCTTCGGGGCAATACTGGATCTTGTTCTTTTTCTAGCAAGGCGGATAGGGGAGAATATGTGCGATGCTATTTCCGCGCATTTGATGACCGACCTTCTGGATATACTTCATATATTCTATGCATCTCTGTGATCCGGCCTTCTGGATATGACTCACCCAGGCACCGTGTATTTGGGAATCTGGATATATCTTATATACACTCGCCGCGTGTCTGAAAATTAGGTCTTCTGGATATATCTCGCCTATTTAGTACGCCCTTTCGGAATGGTTTCCTTAAAGAAACAGTCGTTGCTGCATTACCCTCGCGAGACTCTCAGGCGGCGCGTAGCGGCCCACGCTCCCTAGGATGCCCTCGACCGGGAAGCCTTGGCGAGGCTCTCAGGCGGCGCGTGGCGGCCCACGCTCCCTGGGATGCCCTCGACCGGGAAGCCTCGGCGAGGCTCTCAGGCAGCGCGTGGCGGCCCACGCCCCCGGGATGCCCTCGATCGGGAACCCTCGGCGAGGCTCTCAGGCGGCACGTGGCGGCCCACGGCCCCTGGGATGCCCTCGACCGGGAAGCCTCGGCGAGGCTCTCAGGAGGCGCGTGGCGGCCCACGCCCCTGGGATGCCCTCGACCGGGAAGCCTCGGCGAGGCTCTCAGGCGGCACGTGGCGGCCCACGCCCCCTGGGATGCCTTTGACCGGGAAGCCTCGGCGAGGCTCTCAGGCGGCGCGTGGCGGCCCACCTTCCCTGGGATGCCCTCGAACGGGAAGCCTCGGCGAGGCTCTCAGGCGGCGCGTGGCGGCCCACAGGCCGCTCCCTGGGATGCCCTCGACCGGGAAGCCTCGGCGAGGCTCTCAGGCGGCGCGTGGCGGCCCACGCTCCCTGGGATGCCCTCGACCGGGAAGCCTCGGCTCTGCGCAAGCCCTTCCCTTGGATCGGCTCTCGGTCAGACGCATGACGATCCATGCTGACCAAGAGATCACCCGACCGAGCGGCCTTCCTCCTGCTCTGCGCAAGCCCTTCCCTCGGATCGCTCTCGGTCAGACGCATGACGATCCATGCTAACCAAGAGATCACCCGACCGAGCGGCCTTCCTCCTGCTCTGCGCAAGCCTCCCTCGGATCGGCTCTCGGTAGACGCATGACGATCCATGCTGACCAAGAGATCACCCGACCGAGCAGCCTTCCTCCTGCTCTGCGCAAGCCCTTCCCTCGGACCGGCTCTCGATCAGACGCATGACGATCCATGCTGACCAAGAGATCACCCGACCGAGCGGCCTTCCTCCTGCTCTGCGCAAGCCCTTCCCTCGGATCGGCTCTCGGTCAGACGCATGACGATCCATGCTACCAAGAGATCACCCGACCGAGCGGCCTTCCTCCTGCTTTGCGCAAGCCCTTCCCTCGGATCGGCTCTCGGTCAGACGCATGACGATCCAGCTGACCAAGATCACCCGACCGAGCGGCCTTCCTCCTGCTCGACGCAAGCCCTCCCCTTGGAGCGGCCCTCGATCCGACACTTGACGGTCTATGCCGTCCGAGAGGTTGCCCGACCGGGCGACTTCGAAACCGACCCACTGGGATCCTCCTCTAGGATGGAAATCCTCCGGAGCTTCTCAACCTGGGACCCGCGCCCTCGCTACAGCCCCGAATCGGCCCCTAAGTCAAGAAGGTGCGACCTCCCCTTGACGCATCCCCCCAAGTTCATAGGCGGGAGATGACTGAGTCCCCGCAAACTACGGCTAGACACGCCTCGAATAGGCCCAGGGGCTAGCCTGAGCTAGTAACGCCTCTCGGGTTCACCCAAGCCAAAGAGCGGTCGGTGCCGCCATAGTTCGGGCAACCATTAAGCGAGTGCAAAAGGAGAAGACAATGAAAAGGGGAAAAGCAACATCCATAACAAACCGATCGATCCTCGCCTACATCAGAAAGAAAAAAGGGGGCGAATCCACAATTATGGAGGGGGCGTCGAGGGGTGCGACAAGACTACCCTTGGCATTTCGCCCTGCCCATCACGAGTCGCCGGTGCCTGAGCCTCCTGGGCCTCAGGGTGTGCGCGCCTATGCAAGAGCTCCCTTTGGCAGGCCGCCAATTCCTCCTCCTTGGCCTTCAAGGCCGTGAGCAGCGTGGCAGCCTATTGATGGGCCTCTAGAAGATCTGCTTGGGTCTTGGCCAACGCAGAACTCGCTTGAAATTCCCGAGCACGGCCCTGGTGCTCACTTTGCTCCAGATGCGCTAGCTACTGACGCAACTGAGCCTCAGAGGCTCGAGCTGCGCTCAGCTCTGTCAAAAGATCTCGAAGGCGTGCCTCGGCATGGGCAGCCTGTCCCCGCAGGGCCGCGTTCTCAGAGCGCAGGGCATTACGAGCTTCATCACCTGGCGAGGGCCAGGCGCACCGAAGCTGAGCTTCCAGCGCCTCCCGACGGGACTCCAACTGGCGAAGGGATCGGTTCTGGGTAGCGAAGGAAACACCCATGTCATACAAGGCCCCGGGTCAACTGCAAAAGAAGCTCAGGGTTGATTAGGAAGAAATCGACCAAGCAAAAGCTATCCGAGAAGCATACCCGACAGGCATCCGCGACTAAGCCATCAATGCGAGCAATAGGATCTTGATGGTCGAAGGACCAAAGGCCTTGATACACGTGGTCGCTTAGGGGAGCATGTAGGTGAACCACCCTAGCCGAGCCCAGTGGATCAGGATCCGAGAACTCAAAGGCAGCCGAGGGATCCGCCCGTGAGGGGAGAATAAGATGTATCGGGCGAAGATCCAAGGCCCGATCAGAAGAAGGGGCAGGAGATACGCCCCCGAGCAAGCCAGCAGAAGTAAGGGGGATGGAGGAGTAATTGTGCCCTAGGACTGCAGGGACAGGGGCACACGGTGGGGATGCAGAGGAAGCAGGAGACCCAGGCGGAAAGACAAGTTGAGATGGGCCCTCCGGCTCGCTGGAAGGCGCCGGGGGAGATGAAGGAGGCGCGGGTAGGGTATCCCCAGCCTCGAAGGGTGTCAGGACAATCGACTTCGTCGCCGGCAGAGAATGTGGGCCCGCCGCAGCAGGAGGAGGGGAAATCGCCCGAGGAGAAGCAGGCACGGCGCCGAAAGTAGACAAGTAGTCAGGAGAAGGGTCCGGGAGCCGGCCAAGCCCCCTGGCAAAGGGATCGAAGGGCAAAATCTCAATATCAGAGTCTAGCGCCTCCTCCTCTAACACCTCGTCCTTATCAGCAGGAGAGGCGACGGTAGGGTTAGACCCCGGAGAGAGAGATGCCGGGGCGACCAGCGGAGCGATATTGGAGGAAATAGGGATAGGCTCCGAAAGTAGGGCAGCCACTGACGCCCTATAGCGAGCCGACCTCTCTTTAGCCTCCGCCGCGATAAAACCACGCAGCATCCTAGAGAGAGCGCTAAGACACTAAAGGAAGGCAAGGGAAGGAGAGGGAGGAAGACGAAGGAGTATAAAGGAAGGACAAAGGCAATAATCGCTAGAGCCTATATAGGGGATGTAAGTTAATCACAGCCGTTGGTGGAAGGGTCGTGGGCAGTAGCCGATCCTACGGCTGGGTGATAAGGCAGAAATACGAAAAGACAGCGAGGGATTGGTCCGATGCTCAAGGCAGGCAGGCGATAAGCTGATGCCTGACGGACTCATAATCAGGGGACACATGACCTTAAACGAATCGGACGTGCGAAAAATTAGATAGGACGATGATTGACCTGGCGTATCGGGCAAGAAGGAAATAAGGGAACCCACAATCTATCACGGGCTCAGCTCCCGCTAATCCCTTGGCTCGAGCCCCGAGCAGACGCGTGGCGGCCCATGCTCCCCAGGTCCTGCTCGGCCAAGAGGCCAAAGCTATCATGGGCTCAGCTCCCGCTAATCCCTTGGCTCGAGCCCCGAGCGGACGCATGGCGGCCCACGCTCCCCGGGTCCTGCTCGGCCAAGAGGCCAAAGCTATCACGGGCTCAGCTCCCGCTAATCCCTTGGCTCGAGCCCCGAGCGGACACGTGGCGACCCACGCTCCCCGGGTCCTGCTCGGCCAAGAGGCCAAAGCTATCACGGGCTCAGCTCCCGCTAATCCCTTGGCTCGAGCCCCGAGCGGACGCGTGGCGGCCCACGCTCCCCGGGTCCTGCTCGGCCAAGAGGCCAAAGCTATCACGGGCTCAGCTCCCGCTAATCCCTTAGCTCGAGCCCCGAGAGGACGCGTGGCGGCTCACGCTCTCTGGACCCTACTCAGCCGAGGGGCCAAAACCTCCGCAGGCTGCATACCCCTAGGATCCTCCGCCATAAGTCATGACCGGAGGATCAGATCTTCGAACAAAGACATAAGTCAAGATCCCACGCAGACCGGAGACTCGCGCAAACAAGAAAGGGGACGCCCTCCCCACGAATGGGAATGAGGCTCACTGATAAGTGGCGCGCCCGATTCCCCCCATATATCCATCACGATCAGAAAGGAACGCGGCTTAAGCGAGTAAGAGGACAAAGCGTCTTGAGCGCTTTACAAAAGACAAAGTAGGGAGCCCCTTGGGAACAGAGAAACGAAAAATGCAGAAGAACCCGATTCACTTAAAAAGCTGGTCGGTCACGGAAGGCAAATCCTCACATAAGTCTGGGAGCGAAATGGCGTCGGGGGGCATGTCAGGAGATAAATACCCACCAAGTCTGAGCTGGCGAACTACGTTGAGGCCATGCTGCTCCATCACATCCATAAACCGCTGAGCAATTTCGGCAGCATGGGCCGGATCGTTCAAACACGCCAGGCGGTGGTCCTCTAATCGACCCGCTTCGGCCTCTTTGTAAGCGCGCAACTCCGTCAGCTCAGCCTGCAGGGCAGCCCATGACGCCTGTCGTTCGTGGAGCTCTCCTAGTTTCGCCTGAGCCGCCTCCCAGGCCGGACGGAGGCCTCGTAGATCCTAGAGTTGATCCCTAAGTGAAGTCGTATTCCGCTTCTCAGCTGCTAATCGCGCCCGAAGGGGCGAGATCTCTTCATTGGCCCAGTGAAGATATGACTTGGCTCGCTGTAGCTCCGCCTCTAACTCGCCTTTGTGCTTGCGATCATGGAGATGGGCATGTTCAACCTGGATCACCCCTTCTTGCGCACGGACCACCTCAGCATCGGCAGTGACAATCTGAGCTTTGGCAATCCCCAGCTCCTCCTGGGCCTAGCGCAACGCATCCTGGAGGCCGATAACCTCCGCCCTCAGGCCGTTCAATGAATCATCTTCTGAAAGCAGTTGGGTATGTCGGAGCCGAACCTCGAGGTCTGCGGCATGCCTCTCAGAGCGATCGCGGGCCCTGGCATGAGTCAACATGGCCAACTCAGGCTATAGCTCTGGGCCCACGACTGTAAGAGATGCGGGAAACTTGTCAGCCAGAGAAAGGATGAGACACACCTTGGCACACGTATACGTACCTGGGTAGCTAAAGCCATGAAATCATTCGCCCCGATAGCGGGGCTCACCGAGCCACTGGCCCGCAAGCCGGCCACAAGCCTATCGGAAAGTGGACCGTACAGCCGGACATCCCTGGACCGTCCAGGGGAGGTGTCGCCGGCGGAGCCATACGGAGACGCCAATCCGATAGCGAGGGCGACAGCATATGCAGCAAGCCTGCGCTAGCTGGCCCCTCCTGACAAGGTGGGGATGCCTCCCTCGAAGGCAACACCGTCAGCGCCAGTGGAGGCACAGCAGGGGGGGTGGCGGTAGCGCCGGAAGAGAGGCAGTCGATGCTTCACCCCTCCGTCTCTTGGTAGGCCGACTGGAGGAGGCTCCCAAGGGGACGGCTGGAGCAGGCCTCAAGCTAGCACCCTCAGGGCGTCGCAAGGAATGGCTCAGGGGCCGAGTATCCTCTGAGCCCGAATGAAGAATTTCTTTTTCCTCGGAGGAGGCCGGAGAAGGGGAAGGGGATAGAGGAGTTTCTGGTTCGGCCAGCAAGGCGGAGCGCCACTCCTGCACAGCCCTCCGCTCCGCGGCCTTCGCCCACTCCTCTCTCATCACTGTTCGGAGACGCGCCTCCATTTCCGTAGCATGCCCCAAGCCGAAGCCTCCCTCGGGAGCCGCGGGATACATCATCTCAACTGACCAGTAAGCAGAAGTCAGGAAATAGCAAAAGCTGAGTAACAAGGAAAAACCACTTACGTAAGGAGGCAGGACGAACGAAAGGCGCTGGACTAAGGCCGAACGCGGATAAGATATTCTCGGCCAAGAGCGGCCCGACTGGGTAGTGTTTATCCTTAAACAAGGAAAGGGCACGCTCGAAAGGATGAAACTTCCGGGGATCCGTGTGATGAGGAGGTGGTTGAGGAAAATCCCGCCGGAAGTTAGACGGCCAAGACGGGAAAGCCACGGGGAGGATAAAAAGAAACCTCTCCTTCCAACCCCTGCTGGCGGAAGGAAGAGCAGAAAGGAAGGAAGTCCCCGAGCGAGCTTGGAAAACGAACTCGCCCCATTCCTGTTTCTTCAGATAGAAAAAATGATGGAACAGTTCGGCAGGAGAAGAACAGCGATACAACAGGAAGAGGATGATGGACCCACAGAGAAGGCGGATGGAATTGGGGGTCAGTTGGGACAGATTGATGCGGAGATAGCGGCACACCGAGGCAATGGAAGGATGAATGGGAAGCGCAGGCCCGCTTGCAGGTGATCCCTCGAAATAGTAATGTAGTGCTTCGGCGGGGTGGCTGGTTGGTCCGAAGGAGAGGGCAACTGAAGGTCGTGGTCTGCCGGAATGTGAAACTCCGCCCTAATGTCCTCGAGGTCGCCGCGAGTAAGAATGGACCTCGCTGTGACATACCAGGGGTGAGGGTCGTGAGACGAAGAAGCCATGGGGACCCGAAGAAGGTAGAAGAACCAGTCCGCGAAAGAAGGCACAGAGCAGTAACTGCAACCCTAGCCGGAAAGAAGAAGACAATACGCCGGAGCAGAAGGCGAACAGACTGTGCGCGGATATATAGGGTGGCAGGGCCGCCTGATGGTGGGCCACGGCAGAAGCGGCAGGCAGTAGTAGCCGCGGGAGCAGGCCCAGTGGGGCCCAAGAAGCAGAGCGCCTTGCGCCCAACCTCGTTCCTCGGGGAACGGAGAAACTACCTCGGCGATTGGAGGAGGAAGAGGGATGGACACGTGGAATCCTCCCCAGTCGTAAGCAGCAATGGCGAGAAGTCCTCAATCGCTTAAGGATACGGAACCATCAGTATGGAAAAGGAAGACAGCATGGTTTCACCGGCCGACCGGGGTTCCTAGACCTCAGAAAAGCCCCCAGATGAGACCTGGATCCCCTCAGCGCGCCAGGCTTTCGACAAATGAAGATGGTCCAGTCAATCGGACTCGCCGCCTCCTTCAACTAGACTCGAGGGGGACGCTTATGATCCCGGCCTTGCCTACGGGTAGGGGCATAGGCCGGGCCCGCCGGCCAGCCTGGCGCCACGAAGGCCTGGTAGACAGGTCTTCCACCCTATCAGCAAATATGACCCCACACCCGGAGAACCTTCCATAGGGAAGGAAGGGAGGGTCGGGTCCATCAAGTCACCTGAAAAGGTGGTTGGGTCACCTCCTAGCCAGCAGACCCTGTCAAAGGCCCAGTCACTCACACTAGTTCACCTCGACCCAGAGTAGAGGTTAGCACCCTCGGCCAGGTTAAGTTTCGTGATAACCCCCGACCTAGGGCGTACCCTGCGCTCCCTTCGCTCTCCCTACCAGTCGGGCGCGCGGCGACGCACGCCCCCGGTCTTTACCCAACTCGGTCCTCTACACACGGACCTGCTAGTCGACGTCCGGGGTACGGCCCTATCCACGGGGTTCCTCATACTTCACCTGCCTCTGACATTCCCACGCGGTCGTCCCGCGCATCCAGTACTCTCGTACTGCGCACTCAGTATTAACGTACTGCCAGAGCACCCCGCGCCGTATCGCGCCCCTCCTCCGTGCTCCATGCGGGCTGATAATCATCATATCCCGGTCCCATCTGTGCGGACAAGGGTTGTCAGCTCCCCCCGGTTATAAAAGCTCGGCACTCCCCCTACCGCAGGTACGCGCGCGCGAGTTCTCACCTCCCTTGCCTCGTTTCCATTCAGTTTTCGCTCATCTGTACTCGGGACTGACTTGACCGTCGAAGTGCCTGACCGGGGATTCCCCCGGCGGGTTCGCTGACGGTCTCTGTTTAGCAGGAGCAGGTCGAGGCGCGTCCGACAACCGGCCACCTAATCGGCTCGTGGCCCCCGGGAGGCCCGTCCAGCCCGTTGGGCTGCCACCCCACTTCGCGACAGGATCAATGATCCAACTTCTACTTCATCTCATATGATCTACGATAAAAGGAAATAAAAAAAATTAAAATTTTTATTAGTGTTTGACGAACTCTAATATGTCAACCTTCAAAATATCTTGAAGCTCCCCTTTTATAATCTTAAAATCCTATCTTAAAATTGTTCATCGCCTAATAGTCAACTAGTTTATCGTCATTAGTAGATTATTTCTTTGTGATTTGACTATGTGTCACATAGAATGACTCCTAACTACTTTTCACATGGCTACTAGCTGATTAAAAATTTTCCAACAATGGACTTTAAAGGATCGGAGGAAGTACTAGGGAGGGGGATAAATAGCGCTCGTTGCTAGTTCTTAAAACTCATTTTGTCTTTTCAAAGATAGGCAGCGGCTAAATAGAAACAAAAATGAAGAATAATTTATTTTTTATTAGGTTCATAGCTTGTGGCTACTAGTTTTATACTCACAATTTTTTATCACTTTCGATAGGCAATCCACTATTTATTTCTTTCTCAAAAAAGAAAGAGACTTCATCTTTTCACAAAAGTTGAGGAACAATAACACATTTACCGTTGTTTACAAGATAAATCATAAAAAGGTGATAAAACAAAAAGTAAGTATACCAACAACTAAAAGTTTGAAGTCGAGCACGGTTGTTGGAGCAACAATTCGCATAGTGTCGACATTCTTGAGCGAAGTGAGAGTAGAGACACTTGAGCAATTTGTGAAGAAGCCTTGGGTCGAGGCCTTCTTTTATATACTCGAATCGGTCTACCTATCCTCCTAATTAATATACCAATCATCTTGAAAACTGGATCTAGTTGATCAGTCTACCAATCCGGCCTCCGTCCAACCTCCATCAACCACATTAGCATCTCGAAGTTGATCCTCTGCCACATCAACTTGTCAAAGTCTATCCTCGTGTCATCTAAGCAAGATACCATATCAAGTGTCGCATCAGCAATATGAGACTCATCCAGTTCATGTCGGATGCTACATTTGCACATTGGATGACTCCATTAACACGTCAGCATTTGGTCGACTAAACCAGCCTTCGGTCGACCAAACCAGCCTTCGGTCATCGATCCTGTTCGGTCTACCGATCAGGCTGATTGGTCTACCAATTTTGTAAAACCAAGTTAGCACAGTAATATAAAATTTAAAGCATGACATTGAGATTGACAATTACCTAACTATTCAATCTTGACTTCAGAATTCGAGTGAACCTCTTAGTCAGGTCGTTGCCTAAGATGACCTATCTAGAATTAGCTGCATGGTGTCATTGATTTTAGTAAGACTTTTTTTGCCCAATATCCAATCCAGTTGACCTACTAGGGCTTTCACTTGCCTAATATCCAATCGGTTTGACCTATTAGGACTTTCCTAGTTGAGCTACATGCACACTTGATCACGCTTGTTATATCATAATTAAATTTAACTTTGAACCTTTGCCTTCAAAATCAGGAGACTCAACCACAAACAAAATTATTTTTTTCACTGGTCTTCAGGAAACCGAAGTGCAAGCAGACAGTACACTGGTGATGGTGGATTAGTCATTAACTTAGACATGACTGCTTGAAAAGATTACAAAAGGTCTTGAAACAGAGTATTAGAATGACACCTTGAGGGACTCGGTGATTGCCAATCTGACACTCAAGTCAAAAATACGAAATGGACTTAAGGTAAATCAAAAGAGAAAAAGAGAGAGAGAGAGTGAGTCCTTCTATTTTTTTCAAACCTGTCTTACGCATGACATCGCTTCCTCCCCTTATTCTCCTCGTCCTAACTGTTTCTCTTTTCGGACATTAATAATTAACGCATCATCAAATCCGCCATTATGATAGTCATTAAAGGTAATTATTAGCGTACATTTCAATCATTAAAATCTTCTTTACTATCACGACACTCATTATGATATGTATTACCTTTGATGACGTAACGAATTTGATTCCGCCTAGGACAAGAACCACTTGCTGGGGGGAGGGGAGAGAGAAGGTTACCTGATTGGGAAGATTCACTCGCTCAAGAGAAGTCCCTAAGGGAAGTACTCCTTTGGGCGAATTGGGGTCAAGGAGAGATCACACTCGGAAGAAGCCCCACTCGAGAGAGTTTTTGTTCGAGTAGGGAGTTTTTCCATAAGCCACGCAAGCCATGCTTTTGACTCATCTCGCCTTTTTCATGGCCACGTGGCCTCATCCTAACTTACCTCGTCACAAGACCCCCTTAAGTCCAATCGAAAGAGGTGTGAATCCAATTGATTGGATGATGTGACCACAGGGGTGATCCTACATCATCACGGATGCCACGTATGAGAGAGATTCTGCTTACACATTAAAGACAGAGTCGTGATGAGATTTCCTGAGATTTGAGAGATTACACACCTTAATGAGGAGTGCCACGGAGTTAAGCCCCCTGTCAGGCCATTAATGAGGCGTACCCATGACTTACATGACACGCGGCGCCACCTCTCTAATGCGCCTTGCTTGTATCAGCACCTTGACTATGTTAATGCACAACTTTAGCGAGATCTCTTAGGGAATGATTTTTCGAGGTATAAAGTTGAAATGACCTCTGTCTCGACCCTTGCATTCATCCAACGTTCAGTGTAATCTAGCATTGCGAGCCCTGAATCAGACGACTAAGATCTCTTAGGAGAAGCTATATAGAGGCATGATGGGTCATCGGAGAACTATTGCATTGTTGTAGTTTGGCTCCACCGTTTCTCAACACTGAGCTCGTCGTTTCTCATTCCTTATCTTCTCTTCTACAGCCAGTGACCTTTCTTGTGTAAGTTCCATCGTTTCTCAACTTTGTTTCCTTCTTCAATGGATCAAACTTCGTTCCTAGCCTCTTGGTATGAGTATACCCAATCCACAGTGATCGGGGCATAGCGTGCTAAAGCATGCTTAGAGTGTGACATTTTGCCAGACTACAAGGTCAGGATCCCAAAGCCTGACCAAGCTTCCTACTCACCTGCCCTAGATATTACAACTTCTTCTTAGGCCAGGTGGAAAACGGCCTAAGATTCCCTATACTCGAGTTCTTCAAGAAGGTAGTCAGTGATTTCCAAATACCATTGACCCAAATGACCCTCAATATTTTTATGATCTTGAGCGAAGTGGTCATCATCTTCAAGCTGTATGACATCCCCTTGACTCCGCTCTGCTTTTATTACTTCTATCATCTCAAATAAACAGACTTAGGATCTTTCCACTTCATGACCAGCATGGGCTGTCGATTTTTAGATGGGCTTCCTTCCTCTCATAAAAATTAGAAAAGTTGTTTATTCTTTCTGAAGCCCCCACCCTATTCATTTTCTAAGCGGGTGGATAGTCGACCTCTCGACATCTCCGGCCCTAGGTAAATATAGAAGAGCTCCGGGTACCAGAGAGTTCTAAGCATACTATCCAGGATAAATTTTGATGATCCCCAACTGGTTCGGAACGAAGGACTTCTCTACCGAGCAGGCCTGAGTCCCAATGTTGTCAATCTGGATAGCTCTCTTGCTCAGTTTCTTAGTATAGAACTCTGCTTTGAAGACTAACTGATGCTCCTTTGCTTTCTTACAGACGAAACCATGCTAAACAACTCTACTGCCAAAGTTGATGAAATGGGATTGTGCTCCACTCCAAGCACTTTTAACTCCCAATATCTCGGAGGATACACCTAATGAGGTCAAGAGTGATTCCTGTTGAGGCAATCTATGGTCTGGAGTGACCATGTGTTTTGATGTTTGGGCAAAGAGTTTAAGTTAGGTTTTCCCTTGTGTTCTAATATATGTATGTGAGTGTGCAGGATGTGCAAGTTACACATATGGACTTAGCTGGACAGCTTCGGTACGGTGAAGGGTGGCATGGAGACAAGCTGGAGGCTTGTGTACACCCGAGAGACCATGGATAGCATGGATGATGAGCTGAGGGGTGCGGACTTCGAGGTATCCATGAAGGATGGTATGGAGACAAGTTGGAGGCTTGTGTGCATCCGAGGGATGGGAGCCGAAGACGAAGAGGGTGTGAAGGCAACAGTCAAGGCTGCTGGTAAAGAGTCAGCTGAGTTATGAAGGGACGAGAGCCGAGGGAGGAGGACTCCAAGGGCAAGCCGGGAAGTGGACTTCAGAGGGCACACGTGAAGGGTGGCATGAAGATAAGCCAAGGGAAGGCTTGTGTACGCATCTGAGGAACGATAGCCGGTGGAAGAAGACTTCAAGGGCCAAGCCAAAGGAGTGTACCCGAAGGCACGCGTGGAGGAGGGTCGTTGGAGTGAGAAAGAGTGATTGTATAAGCTGGGCAGTCGACTGGGAAAAAGGCAGTCGACTGCCAGCATGACTCGAAACTCACAAAAGGTTTCTATCCCTGGACCAGTCGACTGCCCTGGGAGCAGTCGACTGGTAGCAGCTAGTTAAGTAGGCTGAAAATTCGAACATTGAGCTGCAACGGTCGATTTTCAGTGAGACCAGGCAGTCGACTGGTCAGGTGTTTTTCAGCCTTGAGTTCTATTTAAGAGAACTCGATTTGGGCTGGGAGCTATTGACGAAACAAGCTTGGTTAAGGCTTGTTAGTAGTGTTTTGTACTCAGAGGTGTGCTTGTGATTGTGGCGAGGTTTTTCCACCCACAAGGAGCGACACGAGTTAGCCAGAGGGCATCCGGGGAGTGATCCGCCGAAGGATCGAGGAATCGCCCACCTCACGGACTGTCGTGGAGTAGGATCTTCATCTCTAAACCACGTAAATAGGTATTGTTAGCATTGGTTAGTTGTTAGTCTTATTTTATTGTATTTCCGCTTGCGCACTAACAACGTAGGTAGAGAAGAAAATGAAAAATTGCTATTCACCCCCCCTCTAGCAAGCTACATCGATCTAACAATTCCGAGCTGCCTCCTCCGCGTGCGCCCAAGGGCGCAGGATATGAAGAAGCCACTTCTTCCAGTTGAGCCGGCTCCAGCTCAGTTGCCGAGACCGAAAGGTCGCCCCCACCGCCTTTGCCTCCTGTTTGAAGACTATCACCGATTGTGAAGGGTCAATAGGAGATACGTCCTAGCTCAACTACCAAGACGGGCATACTCCCATCTGGGTCGATTATCAAAGCTGACGTTCCCATGAAGACGGGGGCAAAAATGCAAGCTACTTGCTTCTCTCGGCAAAAGGAAAAGAGACGAGGCTAGAAGTGCTCATACTTTCTTGAAGGATGAGTAGATGATCGAGCCTATGGCTGAGGAGCCTGCTTAAAGTTCTGAGGAGCCTTGCCAATCATCCCTTGCTCCTGGCCCGCCAACTGAAACACCCCAAGTTAGGGATTGTCAACCTCCCGCACCACCTTCATTGGGGACCCCATCCATTTCTCTGGCATCTTCTGAAACAACATGAGCAGTTGGGTCTTCCTGTTTGGGAAGCCTCCTTTCCATGCTTAAGAACAATGTCTATGCCGATAAGCTAAAGTCAGAGCCTATTTTGGAGGTCAGCTTTCGCATGAACGACTCCATGATGAAGGTAAGGTCTTGGATTAAAGTCATTTTTAACTTTTCCTGTTAATTCTGGACTTACCCAGACCATTCTTGACAGTTATGGACCAAACACTTGGACTTATATAATCGTATACAACTGGTGGTGAGACATTCCAAGACCTTACAGAAATGAGTTGCTGAGTTGGAGGCACAACTATCAGCCCCCTCCTGAGCATCGGAGGAAACCATAACAAATGCTGCCTGGGCCCGCGAAGAAGTTTGACTACAAGCCGATGTGTCGCTTCATCTAAGAGTTGAGCTGACTCACATCCGTACTCCGCTAGAAGGTGAACTAGCGAAAGCTCGGCGAAAGAAGAATTTGCTTTACATTAAGCAGATAGCTCCACTGGAACTGGAGAAGGAACGCCTCTATGCCCAAGTGAGCCTACAAGAGGCTCAGATAATCAAACAAATGGTCGACATCGACTCACTGACTCAGCGACTCTCCACACTGGAGGAACAAGTGGCCCGTACCTTAGATGTTACTGCTGCTCTGAAGGAGCAAACTCAAGAGGCCTTGGTCAAGTGAAATAAAGCGTTAGTGGAGCGAGAATGGGCTAAGGTAGAACAGGAGGAACACCACTCCAGAGACGAAGAGCGTCGTGCTATTTTTAAGGAAGAGTTTTTGAAGTCCGAAGAATACTTCGACCGGCTTAGCACCCAAATTTGGAAGACCATGCAGTAAGGTTTCGAGGGTATCATAAAGCAGATTATTTGAGCGAGACACTTGCCTGTAGGGATTGATTTAGATTTCCTAAGCCTGTAGTGAGTATCGGAGGAGCTCCTTGACTAAGAGAAGTTCGACCAATAACCACATTTTTTTAGACCTTCTACCGAGTGTATTTTTGTACTTCATGATTACCATATTTAATGTTATGGTTTTTGTCCTCTTACCTCTTTTGTATGGAACACCATTTAGGAGGTTAAGTTATGCTGGAGGTAGATTAGCTATTCTAAGGGCTACTTGATAACTCCCGAGCAGGGAGCTTGAGCCACATTAAGAGCGAGTAAGCCACACTAAGGGTGAATAAGTCACTAAGAGCGTCTTGATAGCTCCCGATAAGGTAGGTTGAGTCATATTAAGGGCACCTTAATAGCTCCCGATCAGGGAGATTGAGTCACACTGGGTGAATAAGCCACACTAAGGGCATCTTGATGGGCATCTTGATAGCTCCTGATCAGGGAAGTTGAGCCACATTAAGGGAGAGTAAGTCACACTAAGAGCGTCGTTGCAACTCCTTTTAATTGTCCCTTAAAAAGCAAATATATACATGATATAAAGAGTGGCCACGTGCATTAGTAGGTAAACAAACAGAAACCATATTTATTGGGTTCGGTAAGGTTGGCATGTGATTGACACTCCATGACCGATCTAATTTTTTCCCTCTTAACTCTTGCAAATAATAACTTCCGCCTGTCACTTTGCTGATGACTTGGTATAGGCCACCCCACTGTCGCTTCAACTTGCTGACCTTCCCAACTGACTTTACTCGCCTCCATACAAGATCTCCTACCTGAAAGGCCCAGGGGATTACACTTTTATTGTATGTCTGCTTCATTCGCTGACGATGAACTTCCAGCCGGACAATTGCTCCATCTCTAACATCTGTTACCAAGTTAAGATCGAGAAGCAGCTTTTGGTCATTACCAACCAGACCATAAACGTGTTGCCTTACCGATTCTTCCCACACTTTGACTGAGATGACTGCATCTCCTCAGTAAACTAGATAGAAGGGAGTTTGACTTGTGTTCTCCTTTAGCATAGTCCGATAGGCCCAAAGGATGTTTTGCAGTTCTTCCATCCAGCTTCCTTCAACAGGATATAACTTGATCTTGACACCTCGGATAATCTCTCGATTAACCACATCAGCATGGCCATTGCTTGAGGATAAGCAGCCAAGGTGAAATCCTGTTGAATGCCAAGGCCTTCACACCATTTTTTCAATTTCTTCCCCTGAAACTGTCCCCTATTATCAGACACCGATTTGTAGGGGATTCCATACTGGCAAATAATATTTTTCTTTAGAGTCTTCATGATGGCTTCCTCCGTTATCCGAGCGAGGGTCTCGACCTCGATCCACTTGGAGAAATAGTTTATGATCACCAATAAAAATTTCTTTTGTTAAGGCTCGGTCTGGAAGGGGCCTACTATATACATCCCCAATTGATCAAAAGGATATGAGACGGTGGATGTTTTGAGAAACTCGGTCAGGCAATGTGAAAGATGTTGATGCTTTTGACAAGATTCATAGTCAACTATGAACATAGGCATATCCTCCTATAGGGTAGGCCAAAATACCCCGGTAATAATACTTTTCGAGCCATATCTCACCCTTCGATGTGGCTATCGCAGATACCTTCATGAATCTCACACATAACATAATTGACATCTTCAGGGCCAAGACATTTTAAAAGAGGTCGAGCAAATGCTCTTTTGTATAGATGGTCTCCCACCAATGTAAACTGGGTGACCCTCTTTTCAATAACGGAGCTTGACTTGGGTCACTCGGTAGATCCATCTTTTGAAGGAATGTAATGAAAGGAGTGTTGGTGCAAGTTGCATCAGTGATGTCCTCCTCTAAGTGTTTCAATGTTTGACAATATGCTTAAGTCAGTGATACATTGAACAAGGGAAGGGTAAGTCAAGAAAGAAATACCAAAGTGAAAGAAAGTCCTAGTAAACCTAGGTAATAAGTCCTGGTTCGAAGAATTGGGCACTAAGTCCTGGCAAAGGGCTGGGCACCGAATACCTGACCGGAAGTTGGGCATGAAGTCCTGGTCGAGGACTGGGTAAGAAGTCCTGGCCGAGGGTTGGGCACCGAAGACCTGGTTCGAGGAATTGGGCACGAAGACCTGGCCGAGGGTTGGGCACCGAAGTCCTGGACCTAGGGTTTGGGCACGAAGTCTTGGTCCGAGGGATTGAGCAACTTAGCCGAGAGATGACTAAGGACAGAAGTAGAGATGGGTCGAGGTTCGGACGTCTCGAGATTCGAGAGTATCGGAGGCTAAGCAAAAGTCCACCCGAATGGACTGGGTGGCGACCGTCTCCTGAAAGGAGTAGGTGAAAGGCGCGTTCCTGGGGGTGGGAACTTACGTCGGTTCGACCTAGGGTTTCATGGAAATCCGAAGTCAGAACAAAGTCCTTAAGGTTAAGAATGTGTGTATATTTGTTTTGTATTTGTGTATCTTACAGGTACCTAGAATGGAAGACAAAGTAGGCAACGGGGTTGGAACCCAAAGCAGCTAGGCGCCCCTATTGATGGGGGCGCCCCAAAGGATCCAGGCGCCCCCATCAACAGGGGCGCCCCAGTCAAAGAAGGAAACCAGGTTTAGTCGAAGAAGACAGAACATGATTCCATTCAGGCGCCCCCATCAATACAGGCGCCCGAGTTCAAAGATGTATTTGTTGCTGCGAGTTCGAAGTAGAGATAAGCTTTGACTAGGTTCATTCAGGCGCCTGGGAGGTCCAGGGTGCCCTGGTCAAGAAGCTTATCAGCTGCGGCGAGTTCGGCGCAGAGATGAGGTTTGACCAAGCCCATTAGGGCGCCCCGGTAATCACAGGCGCCCGAATGAAGCCTATAAAAGGGGCTTCGACCCCAAGGCTCAAGACACGACTTCCAAACACTGTTATAAGCTTCCAAAGTGACGGCAAAGCGCTAACGATGAAGCTCTACGACCGGGAGGCTCCAGGAGGAAGTGCACGACACTTCAGAGGTCCAGATCGGCCAAGCTTCAAATCTTGTTTGTTCGGTTTGCTTTTATTATTCCGCACTCAATTTACTATATTTTTTTATTGTAATTATTGCACTGTAAGATGGGTTTCTCCGCCTCCGGAAAGTCCGGAAAGGAGACCATTAGTGGATGGGCGTTCCCGTGCATAGGCCTTGGATGTACTGACCCTGGGGGGTCGGGAACCAAGTAAAAATCCCGCGTGCAATCTGTGTTGTTGTTTGTTTTCTTCGTTCTGCATATTTTCCGCTGCTACTAACGCTGTGTTTAGAACGAACTGAAAAGTCTACGAAAGACGAAGTTTCCGTGAGTTTTTTCTAGGTCGATATTCACCCCACTCTATCGACGGCACCGGTCCTACAATTGGTATCAGAGCCAGACCGCTCTTCACCGGACTAACCGCCGATGGAGCAAAGACGCCAGGAGTTGAGGGGGAGCCCAGGGGTGAATCAGGTACAATTTTTTTTAATGTTTGTTTTTAAGTTCCATATTATATGCTTCACGTGCAAGGAGAGAGGGCACTATAAAAATCAGTGTCCTACTCGTAAGACTCGTTCTTCACCGGCTACAAAAGACGTACCATCACTTGGAGGCCGGAGGAACAAAGATCACATCAAATGCTTCAAGTGCGAAAAATACGGACACTACAAAAATAAATGTTCGGCAAAGGTACGCAAAATTTACATTCCGAAAACATTTCAAATTTCTGCACTGTCTTATGATAATTTAGTTAATTTTTTTGATAAATTAGAATTATTGCATAGTCAAGTAAATATCTTGCATGACCAGTTAGAAAATATAAATAATGCTAAAATATCAAAAATTAATTGTTTAATTCTGAATGTCAATTCGATAATCTCTAAAGTAAATTTTGAGATTAAATCTGATAACTCTGAAGATAATTCAGAAAATTAAATCTGATAACACTGAATTCAAATTTGAAAATCTTAAGGATAACACTCAACTCAAATTTGAAAATCTTAAGGATAACACTGAATTCAAATCTTAAGGATAATAGTGAGATTATCTCTGCAAATCTTAAGGATAATTGTGAGATTAATCCTGAAAATATTTCTGAAAATTCTGAGGATAATAGAGATGAAATTCTTTTAGATAATAGTTTAATTATTACTTTAGATAATTTTGAAGATTATTACAAAACATTAACTGGTGACCCAAATTACTCCACCTATCTTGAGCGATGTGATTTTGAGGATGAGGAGAAGATGAAATTTTCTAAGATCAAGGTCATAGTCAATAAAAATCACAAAGATTCAAATAAACCAGAATTATTGGAAAAACTTAAAAAGATAAATAAAGAAGAAATAGTGGATGAGTCAGAAATTTTCCAAATAATGAAAATTATGAACTTAAACCCACAACTAGTAATTAATCATTTCAACCTTAATCATTCAAGTTTAAATTAATTCTTAATTAATTCAATTAAATCTTAATTAATTCAAATTTAAATTAATTCTCGATTAATTCAATTAAATCCTAATTAATTCAAAATCAAATTAATTCTCAATTAATTCAATTAAATATTAATTAATTTAAATTAATTCTTAATTAATTCTATTAAATCTTAATTAATTCAAATTTAAATTATTTCTCAATTAATTCAATTAAATCTTAATTAATTCAAATTTAAATTAATTCTTAATTAATTCAATTAAATCTTCATTAATTCAAAATCAAATTAATTCTCAATTAATTCAATTAAATCTTAATTAATTCAAATTCAAATTAATACTTAATTAATTCAATTAAATCTTAATTAATCCAAATTTAAATTAATTCTCAATTAATTCAATTAGATCTTAATTAATTCAAAATCAAATTAATTCTCAATTAATTCAATTAAATCTTAATTAATTCAAAATTAAAATTAATTCTCAATTAATTCAATTAAATCTTAATTAATTCAAATTCAAATTAATTCTTAATTAATTCAATTAAATCTTAATTAATTCAAATTCAAATTAATTCTTAATTAATTCAATTTTTTAATTCAAACTCAAATTAATTCAATTAATCTTTAATTAATTCAATCTCAAATTAATTCAAATTAATTCAATTAATCTTTAATTAATTTAAACTCAAATTAATTCAAATTAATTCAATTAATCTTTAATTAATTCAAAATCAAATTAATTCTCAATTAATGCGATTAAATCTTAATTAATTCAAATTTAAATTAATTTCTAATTAATTTAATTAACTGTTAATTTAATAATTCGATTAATTCAACTTCAATTGACTTTAATTCAACCTTAATTAATTTTGAATTTAGATTCAGTTAGTTCTTAAGTAACTTAAACTCGAATTAAATAAAATCTTATCCAAATCGTAAAAATTAAATAATATCAAATATGTCAAAGCGGGTTGGCATATTAGTGGGTTCACACGACATGTATTAAATCGGGAATTTGATACATCTTTAGAAACTTAATTAAATATTTTGACTTGTTTGAATCATGCATTAATGTCATGTACATGCATCTGCTAGCTATTTTAAATATATGTCATATCATTTATATTTAAATTTTATGCATGATTTAGAACGACTATATGAAAAAGATTAATTGAAACTTGATCAACCTAGTATTAGGTGGAGGTGAGATAATAGTACGTTAGGGAAGCCCTTCTAATAAGGTCAAGTATATTCTACTTGGTTTGTTTAGTCTGGTGGAACTAGCCGAAGCTACCGATCCAAAACCTAAGCTAGTTAGACCAAAATTTTTCAAGAAGTAATTTGAAAATGAATTTTTGATAAAAAGCTTTGTCAAGGAAAGGGTTGATGATCCAATAAGGCTACGGCTAAAGAAGTCCTTGTGCCTCGCCAAGACCTGGAAGCCAATTACCGAAAATCAAATTCAATTTACTATTTGGTAAATTTGAATCTAACACAAGTTTCAATTAAATCCTAGATTTAACAATGAATTAAGAAAAATGATTCAAACATATCACAAAGCACCCATAAGGCAACCATGCTTGCTGTATTGAGACATCTAGAATGGGCGAGATGTTAAGGACTAATAAATTGAAGAATATTTTTCAAAACTATTTTCAAAATTCTTAAAATATTTTTCTAAAAATATATTTTCAAAATAGTGCTTCAACATAATAATGTTTTTATGAAATTCATGCTTGTCTGATTGATTATATATGATAGATTTTCAAAAATTATATTCCTTTGAAAAATTGTTTGACCTACACAATTAGACACAAGCCTCTTAGGTCAACACTAAAGTCCCCTAAGGCACTTAGATAGAGTCAAACGGTGTCGGGTACAGGGAGAGTATTTTTATTTTAAACACTGCACTTGTTTTTCGAAAACTGCACTTTAAACATTACTATCATTTGAAAATATTTTTCGAAAACTATGGTTTAAATTACTATCACTTGTGTTTTCGAAAAAAAAAGTTATGTTTTCAAAAGTTATTCCCATTCCAAGTTGAATTTTCTAAAAACTTTAAAAATTATTTTCTTTCCAAACTGTGGTTTCGGAATTTATCTTTTATTGTTCATTTGATTATGATAATCCCTAAAAGACACAGAGGAAGGTCTACTTCATGATCTACAAGGACTCCCTGGATGTGTCAAATTTAGGGGGAGTCTAAATCAAAAAGAAATTATTTCTAACAAGTATTATCTTTGACAATTACGCTTTGGAATTATTAGATAATTCTTTTAGTCTAAACTAAACCCTAAGGACTCAGAGGAAGAGTATTTGTGGTCAACAAGCTTCCTAGGACTGGGCCAAATTTAGGGGGAGGTCAAATTAAAAGAATTATTAAATATTTCAAGGAGATATGTTTTCATGCACGGTATTTTCAAATCCTTCTGAAAACATAAATAATTTTCTTTCAAATACTATCATTTTTTATATTACTATTGTCAAGAATTTATATAGAATCAATTTGAAATAATATTTTTCTTGAGTTTGGAAAAATTTCCAGGACACTTAAAGATATATCCTTGTAGTTAACAAAGTTTCCTAGGATTGTGTCAGACTGGAAAATAAACTAAGTCAAGTAAAGTATTATGTTTTCAAAATGAGATTTCCTTAATATAAAATGCATAATATCTTTTAAAAATACTTAGATATTTCAAAATTGCATAAGTGTTTTTGATAAGTGTCATTTTGTTGATCATTTTATATGTTTAAATCTGTGTTTGACCCATATTTTACTTGTGTAATTGTGAATTTACCCTAGGTTTTAGGATTTATACCCTTTTTGGACCTAATTGTAAATCTTGTCATATTTGGATTGTTTTGTCGCTAAATTTTTGATCTACTTTTGTAGGCTTGGAAGGATCATGGACCTAGGTCATGTTGGGTCAAAGTTGAGTCAAAAGTGGACTGGATCAAGTAATCAAGCTCCGATTTATTTGGACCGTCCGATGCAAGAACGGTTAGATCTAGACCATCTGAGAACTTTTGATCAATCCGAGATGGGATTAGGTCTAATCAAGTGATCAGATCAAGATCTGAAGATTTTAGCTCAATCGGAGATCATCTAGCCGTTGGATCATGATTATAGTGATCTAGACCCTTCATACAAAGATCAAGGTGATCTGAACCATCAGTTGAAGATCTGGCAGATCCGAGCTACCACGAGGATGATCTTGACCTCTGATCAAGATCTGGAAATTTTGAATCAAATCGGGAAAAGATCCACCGTTGGATGAAGCGGATTCAATCTCAGCCGTCCACTGTTTAACCATTTAAACTGCCTTCAGCCCTGTTTTCAGATCTGTCGCGACCTCACTGTCTTCAGCTTGTTCTTCTTCATTCCTTCACCGTTTTCCTTCAAATTTTCTTCATCAGAGGCGTGGCCGACTCGATCACAATCCTGAAGCAAGATCTGGATCTTTGGAAGAGTGTTTCAATGGCGATTTAGCTCGGAATTGTGCCAGATGCAGAGCTGTGCGAGGGTTTCGGCAGAGCTGCGATTTGAGCTGTTGGATCTCAACCGCGTCCATTTCTTCCCATCTGAACCATCTGTAGGGGTCCTAGGATGAGCTCAGATGATTTCCAAATCATCATCTCAACATTCCATACCGAGATCTAAGAGTTTGAAGTGGAATTTTCCAACTGTGAGCAGTTTCGATCAGATCTGAATTGGAGCCATTCTTCCACTGATTTGCGAGTTTGAGGGGTACTTGGCTTGCCCTTGCGTGACGAACAAGGTGGTTTTGAATCAAGGAAGGATCGAGTCTTAGTTTTAATCGCTTTTCTTTGAGTTTCAGTTGTAATTTCAATTACTGCATTTATTCCTGTTACAGTTTCGTATCAGCAGTTGTTAGAATTCCTTTTCAGAATTTCTCCAGATTCAGTTAGGTTTTATTCTGCAAATAGATGAATTAGTGAACTTGCTCAGTGATCAATTGTAGTCGAATTCAGTGAATCTTTAGTTTACAGCTTGCATTTTAAATCTGTTTTCACTGTATCAGCCCTGTTTTCTGCGTGCCATTACAGTTTCAGAATTTTGATTAGTTTACTTAGTGCTTTTGAATCACTTCCGCATTTATTTGTTATCAGAATAGCATTTGAATTAGATAGATAGATAGTTAAGTGAACAAGTACATTCGATCTTAGTTTGATTTTCCATTAGAAACATCTGTCAGTTTTCAGTTTGCATCCTTGCATATCAGTTTTTTTCCTTTTCAGCAGTTGTTCAGTGCCAATCTCTGTCAATTCTCAGTTGTAATTGCTGTAATTTTGAGTCAAGTAAATCTTAGTTACTCTATTTCTTGGCTGAACAATGGATGAAGCTTTCATATCTAGCTTGCCTTGTTAGGTTAGTTCGGTTTTAGGATTGTTTTCTGCAATTCTGAAATATTTCTGCAATTTCTTGTTATGCACTGTCCGCACTTCATTCTTGAAGTTTCTCCCTTTAATTTTGTGTATTAGATCCTTGATTACCTAGCTTCCCAAGCTGAGTTGATTGGTTACAATTTCTGCAGTAAATTTCGAATTTTGGCACATGGGTCTCATTTCCCTTGTGTATCAAATTTCATAGTTTCATTTGTATCAAGTAAGGGATTGGCATTGGTTCTTTATTGGGCAGTTTTCTTTGGATTGCTTTGCATTTAATTTGCATTTGAAATCAGAATCAGTTTCTCAAATTGATTAAGTGTTTTAGTTGATTCGGTTTACATTTGGTTGAGATATTGATTGGCATTTACTTTGTTAGCTCATTTAGTTGAGTTCATTTATGATTCATTGCGATTTCACTTCATGATTGCAAACCAAAATCCGAATATCAGTTTCTGAATTCTGCTGCAATTATTTCTGCATTCCTGCTTTAATTCACGGTTAATATTTCTCCATTAGAACTGTTTTTCAAGTTGAAGTAATTAGTTTCATTTGGGAATTTTCAACTACAGTCTTGGAGCTTGTATCATTTGGCACATTGATTTCATTATTCCTCGCGTATCAAATGTTCTCTTATTCATTTGTTCAGTAGTTGTTTTGCGTTCAAATTCAAACTTATTCTTCAAAACTCAGTTAAGTAGCAATTGTTGATTAAGTGTCTCATTAGTTGAATTCTTTAGCTACCATTTCCTTGGTTAGTTTCTTAGTTAAGTTTCATTTCCTTGTCATTTCTTTTTATTGCATTTTCTTGTCTAATCGAAACAAAACCCCAAGATTTAACTTGAAACCCAAAAATAGTAACGACACATAACTCAAGTACTAATCAAACAACTTGAACTAGCCCTTGGAAAAAAATACGACCTGTGGCCCCTTTACTACGCTTTTCTTCTTTGATTGCAAAAAGGGTTTCCAGCTTTCATTTATAAATTTTTAAAATTCTGATGGATCTACATTCGTGACAAATTTAATTAGCTAAATTAGCTTGTGAAAAATTTTTAGAAAAACCTGAAATTGAAGTTGTTTATTGTGAAGAATCTCTTGTTATTTCTTATGCTGAAATTGAATGTGAAAAATTGTTAGAGGTACCTGAGATTGATTTTATTGACTGTGGTACTTTTCTTGATATACCTCATGTAGAATATGCTTGTGAAAAATTTATTGAGGTACCAAAAATTGATTTTATTGGATGCGATGCATTTTTAGATACATTTTATGTAGAGATTGATGATATTGCATTTTTATCTTACCCTGCACGCTTGAGGGAGGTCTTACATGGTTTTGCAGGGTCCAGAAGACTACTGGAATGGGTACTCCACCTAAACAGTCTCCGACCTCCTGGAAGATTTTCCAAAAAGAATAAAGAGGGAGGAGATGATCTTGCTTTAACTTATAGCACTCCACCTCTGAAGTGGCTATTGCACTTAAATCACCTTCGGCCACCTGGACAGTTTACTGTGAAAAATAAGTGTGGGGGAGTGAAGCAAAATAAAATTGAGCAAATAAAGGAAATTGTTTTAGCTACTCCTACTCCTCCACTACCAAGATGGAGATTATTCCTAGATAGACTTCGACCACCAGAAATAAAAGGGAGTTTATTTTTTCTTGCATTTTCTTTCATTGCCGTTTTCCTCTTTATGCTTGCTAGAAGTAGAATTTTCTTTTGAAATGAATTCTTGCTAATAAATGCATGAATAGGGTAGAATGAATAAAAAGACATTATAAATGCCATTTTATGTCTTTTAGGAACTTATTCTTCATGAGTAGGAATAAAGGTATCCCTTTAGGTTATTTTCATAGCATTTTAGAGTCTTTTGAAAACAAATTAAATTTGGTTGTTAAAACTTAGGATTTGAGCTCATGGATGAAATCTTGGATGCTTGAGTACTACTTGGCCAAGGATTCTTGATTGAGGACTTGAGATGAATTATTTTTACCTAGTGAGGGTTGGCCTTATTTTTGTGAAACATACATGTGATTGTACTCTAGAACTTGCTTAGGTTCTTTCAAAGTCATATTTCAATATTTAGATCACTTCTATAGAGGCTAATAAATTTGTTTACCTTTCCATGTCAATTTTTGGCAAAAATCATGTTCATCCTATTTTCTTTCCTTATTTCCTATTCCTAACCATGCTTTCTAGGGACTTGTTTGTTTGGAGATGTTCTTTGATGTGGTTTTGCCCGAGACGGACAAAAGATTAAGTGTGGGGGAGTGGATAGTGTGATGGAAACATTTGAAAAAAAATTCATTTCATTGATTGAGTTGAAGCCAAAAATTGCCAATTGGAGTGGAGTTTGGTATTAAGATCAAGCAAGAAGAAGTAGTTAAGGAAGATAACAAGTGAGGCATCTAGATTCTTGCTCATCATTTGAAGATCCAATGAAAACAAGTGGCATACAAAAAAAAAAAAAAAAAAAAAAATCTGCAATGTAGAGGAAAGAAATGGCAACAAATTGAAGAAGATGTATCAAGATTGCCTTGGGAGCATGTTTCGGCTATTAAGCTAGAGGATGAATGGCAGCTGAGTTAACATGATGCTAATGCAGGAATTCTGTGCAAAGTTTAATTCAGTTAAAGAAAAAAAAAACTGAGCAAAAGTGGAAAAAAATGAAACGAAAAAAAAAAAAACACAAGGAAGTAAGTAATTGCTCCATTACTTGTGAGGCATTGGTTGGATCAAAAACAGATGTACTGAATTTGTGGGCTGTGGAATGATATAATCTGAATTTGGAGCAAGCTGTGAAGTGCGGAAATTATTGGGAAGTTTAAAAAAAAACAGTGAGAAAAAAAAACAGTTTGTATCAATTTGAAGTTGATTGTGCCATGGATGGAACTTGAAATTTGTGAGCTGAAGTTCTCAAATGAAGTATATGAATTCTCCACTGTTATGTGAAGCTAATTGTTGTGAGAAATCAGAGATTGCAAGGTCTGAATCAATTGGTTTAAATCTGAGACAAAAACAGTTGGGAAACAGGAAAAAAAAACAGAATTTTGAGTTGGGTTCACTTGAGTGCTCTAAATTTTGGAGAAGTTTGGAAGCTGATCACACCATGAATTAAATAAGAAGAAGCTGTAGAAAAATCTGGAATTCAGCAGCTGAAAAGAAAAAAAAAGAAGAAGACAGTTTGAAAAAAAAAACAGTTTGAAAAAGGAAGAAAAACACAAAGAAGACCAAGTGGCACATCAATGAGTTTCGGCACAATGGATTAATGAAAATACTCTCCTCCAAATTGAAGATTTGCTCTATTACATTCTGATGTCAGTAGAGAGAAAGAAAGAAAGAGGAAATTTCAGAAAAGAAAAGATATGAAATAAGTTGGCACACAACAAGAAGAAATTGGCACAAAGGCATTATGGAATTCTTTTCATAAGATTTTTGAAGGGCATTGCAAAGCATCACTTCATCACACTTTGACTACATTATATGGACTGAAAGGAGGGCGAAAATGCATCAAGAATATCCTTGAACATCCAAGTCTTCCATTTCATTCAAATTAGCTATTTACTTTGCTTTTATTCCATTTCTACCATTCCCTATTTCTTTCACTTTTGAATAAGTTTTTATAGATGATTGATTCTAATCTTGGATAATGGTAGAGAGTAGATAATAAGCAAGCTTATGGTAGTGCAAGAAGCATGTGTGCAAGAGTGAGCTCCATTTTCATCATGTATCTAGAATTTAGGAAGAGAGCCACCAAAAGTTTCCCTTGAGAGGTTTAGTGAGTGAAATTCATCTCAATGAATCATAAAGGTTGAATTGGTTAAGTTGTTGATTTAAGGACAAGATACTAATCTATAGAGCTTAGATTTTTGAGAATTAACAACCCTAGGTAATTTCTTTTCAATTGCTTCTACTTATGTTTGGGAATAAACTAGGGGATACATGTTTAGTACTTTTCGCGAGACGCTCAAGCTTAAGTGTGGGGGAGTTGATAAGTGTCATTTTGTTGATCATTTTATATGTTTAAATCTGTGTTTGACCCATATTTTACTTGTGTAATTGTGAATTTACCCTAGGTTTTAGGATTTATACCCTTTTTGGACCTAATTGTAAATCTTGTCATATTTGGATTGTTTTGTCGCTAAATTTTTGATCTACTTTTGTAGGCTTGGAAGGATCATGGACCTAGGTCATGTTGGGTCAAAGTTGAGTCAAAAGTGGACTGGATCAAGTAATCAAGCTCCGATTTATTTGGACCGTCCGATGCAAGAACGGTTAGATCTAGACCATCTGAGAACTTTTGATCAATCCGAGATGGGATTAGGTCTAATCAAGTGATCAGATCAAGATCTGAAGATTTTAGCTCAATCGGAGATCATCTAGCCGTTGGATCATGATTATAGTGATCTAGACCCTTCATACAAAGATCAAGGTGATCTGAACCATCAGTTGAAGATCTGGCAGATCCGAGCTACCACGAGGATGATCTTGACCTCTGATCAAGATCTGGAAATTTTGAATCAAATCGGGAAAAGATCCACCGTTGGATGAAGCGGATTCAATCTCAGCCGTCCACTGTTTAACCATTTAAACTGCCTTCAGCCCTGTTTTCAGATCTGTCGCGACTTCATTTCCCTTCCACAGTTCTAGAGCTCGTTCTTCTTCAGTTCTTCATAGTTTTCCTTGCAATTTTCTTCAGTGGAGGCGTGACCGACTCGATCACATCCTTGAATCAAGATCTGGATCTCTGGAGGAGAGTTTGATGGCGATTTTAGCTCGGAATTGTGTCGGATGCAGAGCTGTGCGAGGGTTTCGGCAGATCCGCAATTTGAGCTTCTAGATCTCAACCGCGTCCATTTCTTCCCATCTGAATCATCTGTAGGGGTCCTAGGATGAGCTCAGATGATTTCCAAATCATCATCACAGCCTTTCACATTGAGATCTAGGAGATCGAATGGGAATTATCCAGCTGATGCAATCTGGGAGCAGATCTGAATTGGAGCCTATTCTTCCACTGATTTGCGAGTTTAAGGGTTCTTGGCTTGCCCTTGCGTGACGAACAAGGTGGTTTTGAATCAAGGATTGGTCGAGGCTTAGTTTAAGTGCATTTCTTTTGTTTTCCTAGCTGTAATTTCTGTTCAGCACTTCATTTCTGTTCTGCACTCGATTTAGCTGCTGTAGTTTCAGTTTCTGAGTTTGTCCAGCTGTAATTAGGTTTCAACCTGTAAGTAGATAATCAAGAGTCTTGTTTAGTGAACAAATGTCTTTTAATTGCAGTCCACTTCATAGTTTAACTGTTGCGTGCCAGTCAAGTATCAGTCCTTTACTTGATGTTTCTGCTATAGTTTCTAAAATTCTGCATTAGCTTGATTGGATCGGTTTTTGTAGTTGGATGCTTCCTAAATTTGAATGCTAGTTAGTTAAGTTGATTGAGTAATGAATGATTGAAATTAGATCAGTTTACTCAGCATAGATTCATTTCTGAACTAGGTTTCAAATCTGAATTGTTGTCTCTGTTTTTGCGTATCAGTCTTTCAGTTCTGAATTTCTTTTCAGCAGTGAGTATCGTTGTCTCTCCTTTGTATCAGTTTCAAATTTGATGCCCTAATTCTTGTGTCAAATGAGTTTAATTGTTTTCTCTTGAATTCACTTTGAAATTGTAACATTCGCATAGCAATCAATTTGGATTTCTTCATTTCTGTTCAGCAATCTATTGAGTCATTTCTAATTTCTGCTATTGAGTTCATTTCCAAAGTTTGAAGCTGGTAATTTCTGGAATTAGAGTCAAGCATACACTAGTTCTTCTCAGTTTAACTTTCTCTATTGCTTTGCATTAGGATATTGCTTCCATTTCTGAAATTCTTCTTCTATGTTATGAAATCTGATTTCCATTTCTGAATTTCTGCATTCACTGTGCTGAATTCCTGCTTACAAGAGCTGTTTTAAGTCATTTCACTATTTCGCTGCATTCAAGGTTGACTTCATGCTTTAATTCATGATTAGCACTTCACTATTAGCTTGTTTTCCAATCTAAAGTGAGTAAGTTACAATTCGGAATCTTTAAGCACAGCTTTGGTACTTAGTACCATTTTGGCACATTGATTTCTTTCATCTCTTGTGTATCAAGTGTTCCCTATGTCATTTACTTTGCATTGAGCGTGCACATAATTTCAGATTGCTCTTCTTTCCCGACTAGAGTAAGTGAAATTGTTTGATTAGTTTTTTTTTATCATTTAAATTCTTTAGCTACCATTTCCTTGGTTAGTTCTTAGTTAAGTTTCATTTCCTTATCATTTCTTTCTATTACATTTTCTTGTCTATTCGAAACCAAAATCCAGATTTTATTTGAAACCCAAAAACATTAACGACACATAAACTCGAGCACGAATCACACAACTGGAACTAGCCCTTGGAAAAATACGACCTGTGGCCCCTTTACTACGCTTTTCTTCTTTGATTGCAAAAAGGGTTTCCAGCTTTCATTTATAAATTTCTAAATTTGAGACCCACTTTCGTGACAGTCATTTTGGGTCCATCAGTTTTCAAAAGTAATACTTGCATTTTTCAAGCTCAAAATATGTTTCAAAAAGTACTTGCATTTTAAAATGTTCAAATTACTTGGTCAAAATATAATGCTTTCGAAAGTACTAATATTTTCAAGGTACTAATGCTCACAAAATACAAATTTTCAAGAGTACAAATATCTTTCAAGTATTAACATGTCTCAAAGAACAACTTTATCCAATCTTTTCAAAAGTGGAAAAGTGTCGAGTTTTTTTTAAAAGTATTTTTCTAAAAAATTCGACAAAATGCTTGTGCCTTTGTTTCAAGTGCACAAAATTCTTTCTGAGTAAGGATATACTTTCAAAAATTATACTAAGCACTTTCAAAAAAAAATTTGTTTCATTGTTGGTGCAACCGTTTTTTTGTAATTTTTGATGTATGACAAAGGGGGAGAGGTGCGCTTAAGTTAGAAAATTTTTGTCTTCCAGAAGGATCAAAAAGGAAAATCAAAATGTTTTTCAAAAAGGGGGAAAGTAAGCTTAAATTAGAAGTTTTTTCTTTTTTCCCAAAAGATTAAAACTTATTTTCAAAACTTAGATCAGTCTTTCAAGGAGTATAACTTAGTCCCTTCAACCAATCTAACTTAAGATATTGTCAAACATCAAAAAGGGGGAGATTGTTGGTGCAAGTTGCATCAGTGATGTCCTCCTCTAAGTGTTTCAATGTTTGACAATATGCTTAAGTCAGTGATACATTGAACAAGGGAAGGGTAAGTCAAGAGAGAAGTACCAAAGTGAATGAAAGTCCTAGTAAACCTAGGCAATAAGTCCTGGTTCGAATAATTGGACACTAAGTCCTGATCATGGATTGAGCACTAAGTCCTGGCAAAGGGCTGGGCACCGAAGACCTGACCGGAAGTTGGGCATGAAGTCCTGGTCGAGGACTGGGTAAGAAGTCCTGGCCGAGGGTCGGGCACCGAAGACCTGGTTCGAGGAATTGGGCACGAAGACCTGGCCGAGGGTTGGGCACCGAAGTCCTGGACCTAGGGTTTGGGCACGAAGTCTTGGTCCGAGGGATTGAGCAACTTAGCCGAGAGATGACTAAGGACAGAAGTAGAGATGGGTCGAGGTTCGGACGTCTCGAGATTCGAGAGTATCGGAGGCTAAGCAAAAGTCCACCCGAATGGACTGGGTGGCGACCGTCTCCTGAAAGGAGTAGGTGAAAGGCGCGTTCCCGGGGGTGGGAACTTGCGTCGGTTCGACCTAGGGTTTCATGGAAATCCGAAGTCAGAACCAAGTCCTTAAGGTTAAGAATGTGTGTATATTTGCTTTGTATTTGTGTATCTTGCAGGTACCTAGAATGGAAGACAAAGCAGGCAACGGGGCTGGAACCCAAAGCAGCTAGGCGCCTCCATTGATGGTCTTCATGCACCCCTCGGCCAGGTCTTCATGCCCAATTCCCCGAACCCAAAGCAGCTAGGCGCCCCCAACCTTCGGCCAGGTCTTCATGCCCAATTCCCCGAACCAGGTCTTCGGTGCCCAACCCTCGGCCAGGTCTTCTTGTCCAGTGCCCTACCAGGACTTAGTGCCCACCTTCCGAGTAGGTCTTCGGTGCCTAGCCCTTGCCAAGACTTAGTGCCCAATCCTCGATCAGGACTTAGTGCCCACCTTCCAAGTAGGTCTTAGTGCCCAGCTTCACTCACCAGGTCTTAGTGTCTAGGTTAACTAGGACTTTTCTTCAACTTAGGTTACTTCTCCTTTGCTCCCCTTTGTCTGTTCATTGTATCACTAACTTAAGTGTATTGTCAAACATTAAAACACTTAAAGGAGAACATCATTGATGCAACTTGCACCAACATATTATACTGTTCTTGGACTAGCCCTGGTTGCAAGAGTGAAAGAAGGTACTTGCTGCATCCTAAGCACCTGAAAGGGTTCAGGCGCTCGAGATACCAAGCGCCTATGTTGAGGCGTTTCCGGCGGGTGAGTGGCTGAGCTGGCAGGTTGCCACATCAGCAACTCAGGCGCCCGTGAGCCATGATCAGGCACCCAAGACCGAAGGATAGAGGTTTGGTCGAGTCTGCGGATAAGCACGCGCTCGATTCGCTACACGTGGCAAACGCCCAATAAACCTCAGGCGCTTGAGAACAGGCTATATAAGGGGCTTCACCCCTTTGCTTTCCACAACAATTCACAACAATTTAGATCAACTCGGAACAACTTTCTTGCAACTCAAGTACTCCAACGCTCTCCGAATCTCTTCCGTGCTCGAGTTTCCCGCATCGTCAATGATCAAGATCGATAACACGCTGCCCAAGACACTCTGCAACCTTTCTTGTGTCGACGGTATAATTTAAATTCACTGTTTAATTCTGTACTCGAATTATTTATTTGTAAAACTTATTCGAATTATAGAATTGTCCAACGAAAATGGTCAAGGACCATGGGCCTTAGAGTAGAAGTCGTTAAAGACTCCGAACCAAGTAAAAAGAAACTTGTTAGCATTCTTTCGTTATTCTTTCGCTGTTTTTTCTATTTTTTTTTAATTTCAGTAATCGCTATTCACTCCCCCTCTATCGATTACAACGATCCCACAAGTGGTATCAGAGCGGGTTGCTCAACCTTGGTGAAACCGTCAACTGAGCAATTTTTTCAGAATTTTTTTTCGTTCATTTTTTTCTTAAAAATTTTCTCGTTCTTCGAGGTTGGTGCAACACCACTCGAATTTGTTTTTCATATTCTTTTTATATCGCACTACTAATCCATGACAAAGTCTTGGGACAAGTTTATTTTTCTTGTATTTTCAGGAATATTAGATGGTCATGCAAGAAGGCTACTACACCGCACGTCCTCCTCTATTCTCCGGAGAGGATTTCTCCTACTGTAAGAGTAGAATAGAGGTTCATCTGAAAACTCAGGTGGAGATGTGGATCATCATCCAGTCCGGATTGGAGATCCCGAAGAACGTACATGGAGCAATTCAAGGATACTCTGAGTGGGACGCTTCGTTCAAAAAGAAGATAGAAGCGGATGCCAAAGCCACTCAGACCCTCCAGTGTGGATTGACTAAGGAAGAACTCAACCGCGTCAACCCGTTCAGCAGCGCTAAAGAACTGTGGAACTAGTTGATCGAGCTGCACGAAGGGACGTCAGACATGAGGAGCAATAAACGAGATCTCCTTCTCAACAAGCTATACATGATCAAGATGCAAGAAGGATAAACAGCTGCACAACTTCACGCGAGGATCCAAGAACTGATGAACGGACTACACACGATAGATCACAAGTAGAAAACAGTGACCTCATCAGGTATATATACTCTAAATTCGTTCCCCAGAAATTCTTTGTGAGCATATATGGTAGATGCTTACAAGGTTTCAAGGAACCTTTTAGATATTAAACTAGATGAACTTTTTTCTGAGTTAGAACTCTATGAACAAACTAATGTTTCACAGATCGAAAAGGGTATAGCTTTTTTTGCAGGAAAAGTCCCTGGGAAGCAAAAGAAGAAAAAGCCACAACTGATACCCGAGTCAAATTCCGACTCATAATCTGACAACGATGGAATCGACTATCCGGAGCTGGTCTAGATGGCCCAGAACCACTACAAGATGATCAAGGGCCAAAGAAAGAAGAAGAAGGCGAACCAGCAAAACGATAATCCAATTGAACCTTCTACCAGTCAAAAAGAAAAAAGTGAGGTAACCTATTATGGGTGCAACAAGAAGGGTCACTACAAATCGGAGTGTCCCGACTTGAAGGAAAACAAGAAGAACCGGAGGAAGAAGGCGCTCATAGCTACATGGGACGAGCCATCTTCAGAAGAAGAAGAGGAAGTACCACACGCCAACCTTCTCGCACTGACAGCATCGGAAAATCTCGACACTGAATCGGAATCGAAACCAGAAGAAAGCGTCGGAACAGGAAGGCTCCACAAGCGGTAAATAGCAGTCCATAGGCCAGCTTCTTCAACGTGGTATACCAGCTTTCTATATCCTTCAAGAGATGACACTCCCCCAGTATTGGTTTGTAAAGTATAGGCAACTTGACGAGATACTCTTTTAGCTCCACAAAAGCTTTATCACGCTTGTCATCCCATTTAAACTTTGAGGCTTTTCATAAAACTTTGAAAAAGGGAAAGGTTCTATCAACTGACTTGGAGATGAATTGAGAATGAGCTATGATGCGACCCACTAGTCTCTGTATTTCCTTAAAATTCTGAGGAGGAAATATATCTTGAATGACTTGCACCTTCTCTGGGTTAGCATCAATTCCCTGCTCAATTATCAATATCCCAGAAATTGCCCATCCTTCGCCGAGAACAAAAACATACTGGGGTTCAACTTTATGTCATGAGTCCTCAGGGTGTTAAACGTTTCTTCCAGATTAGCCTTTATATCTCCCCTTTGCTCAATTTTGACGAGGATATCGTTGGTATATACCTCAATATTTCGTTCAATCTGTCGTTGAAACACCATATCCATCATCTTTTGATAAGTAGCTCCTGCATTCATTAGGCCGAATGACATAATATTATAGCAATATGTTCCATCTGAAGTGACGAAGCTAACCTTCTCCTAATCTTTCTGAGCGAGCGGGACTTGGTGATCTCCCTGATAAGCATCCAACATGCATATGTATTCATACCCTGAAGTAGAGTTAACTATCTGATATATCCGAGATAAAGGGTTACAATTTTTTGGGCAATCTTTATTTAAATCACGAAAGTCCACGCATATACGCCATTTCCGCTAGCTTAGGGACCAATACAACATTGGTTAGTGATAGGTATCATTTTGTTGATCATTTTAGTTGTTGAAATCTATGTTTGACCCACATTTTACATGCGTAACCTTGAATTTACCCTCGGTTCCATAGATTAGTTCTATTTTGGGCTTTATTGCAAATCATTATACATTTGAAATATTTTTGAACTTAATTGTCGATCTATTTTTGTAGGCATGAAAGGATCATGGACCGAGTTCAAGAATGGTCAGGATCGGGCTCAGATCAAGGCGATCAAGCTCTGGAGAACTGTGAGCCGTCCATTCAGAAGTTAAGCAGATCTCGATCATCCAGGGTAAATCAGATGGATCCAAGCTGAGGAAAGGTAGATCTGATCATCATAATGAGATTTGGAGGTTTATGGGCAAATTGGAGAAGATCTAGCCGTTGGATCAAGACAAGGGGATCTAGACCATCCATTTGAGTAAAAGAGAAGATATGGACCATCTGCCACTGATCTAGTGAATCCGAGCTAGAGTTAGGGTTAATCAAGCACTCTGATCAAGATCTGAAGGTTTCATCCAAATCAGAGATCATTCAGCCGTTGGATCAAGATCAGAGGGATCTAGAGCGTTCATTCAAAGATCAAGTTGATCTGAGCCATCCGATGCAAATCTGGAGGATCCGAGCTACCACGAGGTAGATCCTGACCCCTGATCAGCATCATCAAAGTTTGGATTAAATCAGAGCAGTTTCAACCGTTGGATTCATCCAAATCAATCTGGGTCGTTCACTCCTAAGTACTTAATCAAATTTTTGCCACGGCTCTTCCTCGTCGCGTCTTCGCCGCAACAGTTCATTGTCTTCATTTTTCTTTATTTTTCTTGCAATTTCCTTAGTTTGAAGGCGTGACCACCTCAACCTCAACCTTGGATCAAGATTTGAATCATTGGAGGATAGTTTTGTTGGAGATTTCAGCTCAAATTGCGCCAGAATAGGGCTGTTTGAGGGTTTCGACAGTTCTGCGATCCAATCACTTGGATCTCATCCGCGAGCCATTTTCGATCATCTGAGCCGTCTGTCGGGGTCCTCAGGTGAGCTCAGAGCGTCCTCAAATCATCATCGCAATCCCATCCATTGAGATCGAGGAGATTGGATTGGATTTCCCCAGCTGAGTGCAGAGTGAGCAGAAATCGATCGATTGAAGCTGTTTCCAGTGATTTGCGGAGCTGAAGGGGTTCTTGGCTTGCCCTTGCGTGACAAACAAGGAGGTTTTGAGCTAAGGGAGGATTGAGGATTAATTTCGTTAGTTAATTTCTTTGTTTTAGCTGTAATTTCATTTCTGCCGCAAACTGTTCTGTTTCTGAATTTAGTATCAGCTATTAGTTTTTCCTTACAATTCGATTCTGTCTTGTTTAGGTTTCAAGTCTTCAAGGTAATCAGTAGTTAGTTTGTTTAATGAACAACTCTTTCATAATTCAGTTTACTTTATAGTTTAATTGCTTGTGTGCCAATTTCAGATTGCGTGCCAACTTAGTTTCTGCATTATCCAAATTTATTTCTGCATTCTAGACTTTCGCTTCTGCATTCTAGATTTCAGCACATCAAAGGGATCTTGTTTGGTGAATCATTGCCTCAGATTTCCCCCTGATTGAATTGTTCTTGCATTTGCTCTGTGGATGAATTTCTGCATAGCTTGTTCTGAATTTCAGTTTCGATTTCTTTTTTTTGCTTCGGGTTGTGTCTGAATTTGTTAGCTTATTTCTGAAATTCTAGGTTCATTACTCCTTAAGCTAGTTTCGAGCAGTTGTTCTCAGTTGCTCAGTTTGATTTTGCATCCAATTAGTTGTTCCATTTCATTTCTGCACTCATTCCCTGCATTTCAATATCCATTTCATTTCTGCAATAGGGCAGAGTTGTTTGAGCAGCTTTTGTCTCGAATTTATTCATTCACTTTTGCAAACTCCCTCACTGAAAACTTGATTTACAAACTGCATCGATTAGTTCATTTCTGAATTGTGTGTATTACTCTTGGCACGAAAGCATCAGTTTTGGCACAAAGGGTTTCCTATGCGTGCCAAGCTGTTTTGGCAATGTTTTGCATCCGGAATTAACCTGCCTTGTGTATATGATTGTGATTGACTTCAATTAGTCTTGCATTCAGCATTTCTGAATTTCATCTGCATATTGTTTGCTTTCGGAAGTAGTAGCTAGTTCGAGTTAAGTTTGTTTGTAGTTAATTTCTGAATTTCGTAGTTAGCAATTGTGTTAAGTTGTTGTTTCCGAAAACTTCCATTACTGCCTCTATTTCTTTGCATCAGCATTTGTTTTGCATTTGAATTTAGATTTGCTTTTTCAATTTTAGTTAAGTTCTCTTGGTTGAGTTAGTTTACCTTTGATTGAGTTTTCACTTGCTATCGCTCGTTTAATTCATTTGTTTAGTTTTCCTTTATTTTTATTGCGATTTCATTTCATGCTTGCAACCCCAAAACCCAATTTTATTTGAAACCCAAAATTCACAAACGACACATAAACTTGAGCTCGAATCAAACACCCTCAACTAGCCCTAGGAAAAATACGACCTGTGGCCCCTTTACTACGTTTTCATCTTTGATTGCAAAAAGGGTTTCCAGCTTTACACATATCTAAATTTTGAGACCCACATTTGTGACACCTAGTTCGGGTGCATCAGTTAGCCAACTCAGAAACTGAACTTCCTGGATATGCCAAGCCTCCAAGAGCTTCAAGACTTCCTCTTAGAGTATTTGATTCTGCTCGACCCCAAAATGTCTTTTTCTTTGCTTGACCGATTGGGCTTCTGAGAGGATGTTCAGGCGATGTGTCATCAATGTTGGAGGAACCCCTCCAATTTCATTGGCTGACCAAGAAAACACATCATAATAGCTGGCTAAGCACCTTATCAGCTTCTCCTTCAATCCTTAAGGTAGGTCGGCTACACTGCGAGTGATTCCATTTTTCTATTAAGGATGAATTTGAACCTCGTTCTGCTTGCCAGGTCGGCATGATTCCACCTTCTTTTCTTTAGGACTAGGGTCTTTCAATCTGACTTAGAGGGTCTCATGGACCCTCCTATTCTTGCGGGAATCTATCCAAATGATGTACACGTAGCATTTTCTTGAGACTAACTGACTATCACGAACTTCCCAACCTGGTCTCCTACTGAGAACTTAATCTTCTAGTGGAATGTAGAAACCACCGCTTGAAATGTGTTGAGCGTTGGTCTGCCTAATATGACATTATACGATGAGGCAGTGTTGACCACAATGAACAACATTTGCATGATTTTCTCCAATATCTCATCTCCCAAGGACAAGAGGAGATGTATCTGCCCGATCGGTTGTACTTGATGCCCTGTGAATCCAAACAGGGGTGTGACTATCATGTGCAACTCTTCTTCCTCGATTTACATCTGATCCAAAGCCGCCTTGAAAATGATGTTAACTGAGCTACCTGTATCAATGAAAACTCACTTCATAGTATAGTTAGCTATTAAGGCCTCGATTACCAGAGCATCTTCATGAGGAGCCTCCACTCCTTCTAGATCCTCGGGGCTGAAGGATATAGTAGGGTTGACCCTACTCTCCCAGCTAGTCCCTACCGAGTAATTCTCAAGTCAACGCACATGATTCTTCCATGCTCAATTGGAATCTCCGTCTATTGGACCCCTAAGAGATCATACCTACCAGACCCCTTGGCGGGCCCTGAGCGGGAGCTTTCCCCTTTTCCTTATCCCTCGGGAGCATAGCATCCTTTCCTACTCGGGTGATCGGTTGCGCTCCTGGTGGTCCCTCTTCTTCTCCAATTGACTTGTTTGGGGTGCCTGCTAGTAAGGTTTAGGGAAATACCTCGACCTATTTGCAGCTTTCCCCTGGGCAGCTTTCCCCTGGGCTTTCTGAGAGTGATTGTTGAAGGTATAACACTCCTCAATCGAATGAGTTGTCGACTGATCATATGTACAAAAATACTTCTTGCTCTTTGGAACCCCTCGAGGAGTTCCATGCTCGATCGACACCATAATTTCTATGGTGTGGATGACCTTGTCTCTGCGGTTCATGACCGAGCCACTTTAGCCAGGGCAGGAGGTAGCAGAGCCTTGCAATCAGGGTAAGCAGGCGTCAGGATCAGCAATCCTAGGTCCTTCTTATTCGCAAACTGTACATCTTCAATATTCACATGCTTTACTGACCTCCTGAGCAAGTCATCGAAGTTAACTGGCAGCTTCTTCACCAAAGATAAAAAAAAACTCCCCTTCTGCCAACCCATGGGTGAATGCGCTGACCAATATTTCTGAGGTGGCAGAGAGAATATCTTGCGCTACCCGAATGAATCGCTAAGTGTAATCCTTTAATGCCTCCTTAGCCTTCTACTTGACAGAGAACAAGTTGAGCGGTGTTTTGTGATACCACTTACTATTGGAAAAATGGTATAGGAAAACTACTTTAAATTCTACAAAAGAGTTAGTGAAAGAGTTATGCAGCCTTTTAAACCATCTCTGAGTAGATCTTGAAAGTGTATTAAGAAATACTCTACACTTTACTCCATCAGTATATCAGTGCAGAAGAGTGGCATTTTCAAACTTACACACATGGTCTTTAGGATCCGTGGCACCATGATACTCTCCTATAGCCGGTGATCGGTAATGATGAGGCAATAGATCTTCTATGATAGCTTGAGAGAATGATGATGCATCACAGCTTGTCAGGAGACCAAAGCCTACATCTTTTCCTTGCTTTAGGTCTTGTGGAGGTGTATTGGAATTTGTAGAGGACGCCCTCTGAGCCATGCCCATAGGATTCCCCAAGTGGCCACGGAGCTCCACTGTTGGAGGGATTTGTTGGCATCGATAAGAGAGCTAGAGGGGGGTGATTAGCTCCGATTTTTGCTCAATGAAGATTTGTTGTGGCGGAAGGCTTGAGCAATGCTAACACCTTAATTTTACTTGGTACCCACCTCCGTGAGGTGACTAATCCAAGGATCCGCTCTTCCTCACTCTCTCATACACTATGAAAGATCTCCTTCTTGTGGTGGAGAAACCTCTTACAAGCTTACAAGAAGAAACACTCAAGAACAAGCAAATACAATAGAAATCTTACAAGATTTACACAACTTAGCTCTCTTTGCTTTTCTTACTTCCTTCAAGCTTGGAATCGCCTCTTGATCCTTGGAAATGCAATAGCACTAAGCTCTAAGGTCTCACTTGAAATGACGATGAAGAAGGTGAAAAGCGTTGAAGAGGTGTCAGAGCAATGCCGCTTCAAACCTTCATGAAAATTCTATATACCCATGACCTAGGGTTCCCTAATCGATTACCCAATCGATTACCATGTCAGACATAGCCGTTCAACGATTATTTTTTAAAGCTTAATCGATTAGCTAATCAATTAAGAAGATCTTAATCGATTGCTGAATTGATTCAGCACCTTTCCGTGCTTTGCGCAATTCAACTATAATCGATTGACCAATCGATTACTATCATCATTAATCGATTGCCCAATCGATTAAGAGGAGACTGAATTGATTGCCCAATCGATTCAACCTGCTTTTGTTCTCACAAACTATTTCTCCCAATTGATTACCCAATCGATTCACTCCTTCCTTAATCGATCACCCAATCAATTAAGAAGACTTTTGTTCGCGAGAAACCAACACCAATCGATTGACCCCAACCCTAACTTGAGTGAACAAGTCTAGGGTCCTCTTGCCTAACCCCGGTCATCCGTGACCTGTTAGGACTTCCTCACCAAGTGTCCGATCATCCCTTTAACTGACTTGGATTTTCCTTTGCCTAGTTCCCAACTAGGACTTAACCTAATTCCCAATTAGGTTTGCCTAACCCTCGAGTTAGGTCTAGTCTCTCGATAGACTTCCACCTTGCCAACGTGTGATCTCCCTGATCTACCTGGACTCCACCTAATCCCACTAGGTGTGCCTAGTCCCACTAGGACTTTTCTCGTGCCAGTGTGTGATCTTCTCGATGCACCTGGACTTCACCTAGTCCCACTATGACTTTTTCCGTGCCAGTGTGCGATCTCCCCGATCCATTTGGACTTCACTTAGTCCTACTAGGTGTGCCTAGTCCCACTAGGATTTTTCTCGTACTAGTGTACGATCTCCCCGATCCACCTGGACACCTAGTCCCACTAGAACTTTTCTCATGCTAGCGTGCGATCTCCCCGATCCACCTGACCTAGTCCCACTAGGTCTTTTCCAGTCAAGTCTCGAGTCAACATTGACCCACTTGACTCACACGATTTTCAAACATCTTATAATATTTAAACATCAAAACTTAAGCTCACCAAGTTTACCAAACATAAACTCATCCAAGCCTAGTCAAACTAGGTCAACCCTAACCTAACAAAGATTGCACCAACAAGCTTAAGGGCGACTAATGCTCTAGATGTCTTTCTACTTAAGCCGACACTCCATTAAAGGCCACCTGCTATACTTGTTGATGTTCTAGTGCTCCTCTCACTGCAGCGGCTACTATCCGGTCCAACTCTTCGCGAGTCAAAGACAAACTTGCAGCTTTGCAAGTATCATCCATCTTGGCTTCCAGTGAAAAAGGATTCCCACAGACAGCGTCAAAATGTTTCAGAAGCAGAAGAGCAAGCAAACGGTAGGCTGGTGATGGTGGATTAGTCTTTGGCTTAGATATGACTGCCTAAAAAGATGACAAAAGCTCTGGGAGCAGAGTGTTAAAATGGCATCGGGAGGGTCTTGGCGATTGCCACTTCAAATCTAAGTCGGAAATACGGAATAAACTTAAGGTAAATTGATAGAGAAAAAGAGAGAGAGAGAGAGAGTGTGTCCTTGTATTTTTTTCGAACCTGTCTTACTTATGTCATCACTTTCTATTCTCCTCCTCCTGACTATTCCACTTTCCAAACATTAATGATTAACGCATTATTAAAGCTGCCATTATGATAGTAATTAAAGATAATTTTTAACATATGTTTCAATCATTAAAATCTTCTTTACTATCACGACACTCATCATGAATATTTATTATCTTTGATGACGTAACAGATTCAATTCCGCCTAGGACAAGAATCACTTCCTTAAGGGAGAAGGTTACCTGATCGGAAAGAACAACCCGCTCGGGCGGAATCCCTAAGGGAAGTACTCCTTTGGGAGAATTAGGGTCAAGGAGAGACCACATTCGGAAGAAACTTCGATCGGGAGAGTCTTTTCCCTGTCGGGGAGTTTTTTCATAGTCTATTTGTGGGTCGTATGAATTAAAATTTGGCCCGATTAAAGCTTCCTCATTTATCCTGTAAAATACTCTCTCCTTTAAAAAAAAAATAAATAAACTTATAATCTCCTCTTTTTCTTAATTTACAACACTATTTAAAATCCACTAAAAGTAATAATTGACTAAAGATGGTTGAATAGTGCTAAATACATATTTCTATATAAACTCTACTAGATGATACGATCATAGAAAATAATTATACAAAATAAACACACATACACAATTGATATAATATAGTTCAACAATTCCTAAACTTCTACTTGTCCTATGATCTACAAAAAAGGGAAATGGAAAAAAAATTTATTAGTGTTTGACAATCTCTAATCCGTCAACCTTCGACGTCTCTTGAAGCTCCCCTTTTATAATCTCTTAGGGCACCTCGAGAGCTAAGGAGATGAATAATTCACTTCATTCGTTACAATGCTAGCTCTCTTAATTTTACTTAACATTCATTTCCTTAAGGTGACTAGCCAAGGGTCCACTCTCCACTCACAGATGCACTATGAAAATCTCCTTCTTGAAAGCGGAGAAGCCTAGTACAAACTTACACGAGAAATACAATAAGAAAAAAACACAAGCAATACAAAGAAAATCAAATACGATTTACAACAATGAGCTATTGCTAAGCATGTTTTCTTCTTGCTTGGATAACCTCTTGTAGACTTAAAAATGTAGCAGCACTTCAATCTGAATAGTCCAAGATCAGGCAAACAATGGTGGTTTGCGAAATCCTTTATATCGCACTTATTATGGATTAGCCAATTAATTATCATGTTAGATTGGATTAAATTCAGCCATCTAAACCTCGCAACAACTCTTTTTTCTTTTATCCCAATCAATTATATGATCGATTCATCAATTATATGATCGATTCACTTAATCTCTGATCGATTAAGAGAGCTTTTGTTCCCACAACAAGAAGACTCTCAATCGATCACCTGATCAATTAGGAAAGCTTCTATTCTCATAACAAGAATATTCCCATTCGATCACTTGATCAATTAACATGGATTAATCGATTACTTAATCGATCCAGAGTCTTTCTGTTTCACTAGAAAGAGCTCTCAATCGATCACCTGATCGATTAGGCCAATAAATTGCCTAAGACCTAACATGTATAACCCAAGTCTAGTGTTGTCTTGCCCAATTCTCAATCAACCTGTTAGGACTTCCCTTTGTTTAGTATCCAATCAACTTTGACTTGCTACGACTCCCTCACAAAGTGTTTGTCAACCGTTAACCCACACAGACTTTCCCTTGCTTAGTTCCCAACTAAGATTTCTCCTGTGCCTAGTGTTTAACTCCCAGCTAATCCTCCTTTAACTTAACCTAGTTTCTAGATATGTTTGCCTAGTCCCACTAAGACTTCAATAATGTCAAGTGTTTAGCTTCCATCTAACTCACGTTGGACTTAACCTAGTTTCCAACTAGATTTACCTAGTCCCATTAGGACTTCACTCGTGCCAAGTGTTTAACTCCCAGCAAACCCACCTTGGACTTAACCCATTCCCAACTAGGTTTGTCTAGTCTCACTAAGACTTTTCTTTGCTAAGTATTTAGCTCTCAGCTAACCCACCTTGTACTTAACCTAGTTTCCAACTAGGTTTGCCTAGTCTCATTAGGACATCACTCGTGCTAAGTGTTTAGCTCCTAGATAACCCACCTTGGACTTAACCCATTCCCAACTAGGTTTGCCTAGTCCCACTAGGACTTTTCTTTACCAACTGTTTAGCTCCTAGCTAACCCACCTTGTACTTAACCTAATTCCTAACTAAGTTTGTCTAGCTCCACTAGAACTTCCATTTGCCTATCCTCGAGTTAGGACTTCTCATTTGTCTAACTTCCAGTTAGGACTTTATGAGTCAAGCCTCTGGTCAACCTTAACCTACTTGACTTGTTATTCACACATATTGTCCAAATATCGAAACTCAAACTCAAGTCAACTCAAGCTTAGTCAATCTGATCAACCTTGACCCAAAGAAGATTACACTAGCAATCTTTCCCTTTTTGATGTTTGACAACGAGAAGTTCTAGTGACTAGGCAGTGGAAGTTCTAGTGCAGCTAAGCAGTGGAAGACCTAGTTGAGAACTAGATAGTGAAAGTCCTAGTTGGGAACTAGACAGTGAAAGTCCTAATAGAGCTAGGCAGTTGAAAATCCAGTTGGGAACTAGGCAATGGAAATCCTAGTAGGGCAGGCAGTGGAAGTCCTACCGAAGCTAAGCAGTGGAAAACCTAATTGGGCACTAGTTAGTGGAAGTCCTAATAGGGCTAAGAAATTGAAGACCTAGTATGAAACTAGACAATCGAAATCCTAGCAAGGATAGACAGTGGAAGTTATAGCAAAGCTAAATAGTGAAGACCTAATTGAGAACTAGGTAGTGGAACTCCTACCAGAGCTAGACAGCAATAACCTAGTTGGAAACTAGACAATGATGGTCGTAGCGGAGCTAGGTAAGCGAAAAATACAAGCGAGTCAAATATTGCCCAAACACTTGATGAGGAAGCCCTAGTAGGTGAAGGTTGGCATGATATTAGGCAACGGAAAGTCCCAATAAGTCATAGATAACTGGATATTGGGCAAATGAACCCTAAAATTGGATTACGAGTGTTAGGGCCGAGAATCGATTAGGATAATCGGTTGACCCAAACCAATCGATTAGGGTAATCGATTGACCCAAACTAATAAATTAGGATAATCAATTGAGAGTTGTTTTCGAGAAGCATAGTAAGGTTTGGAATCAATTGATCAATCGATTAAACCCTAATCAATTAAGGGTTGTTTTATGAAGCAGAGTAAGACTCAAAATCGATTGGTCAATCGATTAAGTTGTATGTTAATCGATTAAGGATATTTTGTGAGAGAACAGAATGTGCTGGAATTGATTGAACAATCGATTCAGCTTGGTCTAATCGATTAGGTAGTCCCCATGGAATGAACTGATGGTTAGTGCGTGAGTATTGCCACCTTGAGATCTGGCGGTCAAAAACTGGCAAAGTCAGTGTGCCCCCTCCCCACGCGCTAGCCATAGTATTTGGACTAATAGCTCCTGTGATATATCTCTCCTGTGTTGGCTCTAGGACGGGTTGACGGGGGCGCTAAGGGCGAGCGAATCACCTTTTGCACCTAATCAATTAGGGTAATTGATTAGATCATGTTTGTGGCAAACAAAAAAGTATTGAAATCGATTGAGCAATTGATTCAAGCTTCATTAATCAATCAGGGTAATCCATTGGGGCAATTTTCACGAGAATACAGAATGTCGTGGAATCAATTGGGGCAATTGATCCAAGCTTCACCAATCGATTAGGGTAATCAATTAGAGTCTTTTCGCGAGAGCACAGAAGGTGTTGGAATCGATTGAGTAATCGATTCAGGTTTCACTAATTGATTAGGTCAATCGATTGGGAGCTTTGTCGAGAAGAATAGAAAGCTTCTGAATCGATTGACTTAATCGATTAGAAGTTGGTAATCAATTGATATGACTTATCAGTCCATTAGGCTAGCAAAAAAGAGCCTTTCTATAGGTTTTGAATGATTGATCTGACATGATAATTAATCCTTCGATTAGGAAGCGAAAGTTAGCCCTAGAAATGGGATTTTCACGAAGATTTGAAGTGTGAATAGCTAACGCCAGTTCTTACGAGTTGGGGAGAAAAGTGTTGCTGCATTTGTAACCACAAAGAGATATTTCCTAGCAATAAGAGTTCAACAAGGTTATTTATTATAAAATCATTTTTGATTTTGTTTTGCCTATGTATTTTGCATTTCTTATTGTATTCATGTGCTTGAGCTTATACGAGACTTCTTTGTCTTCGGGAAGGAGGTTTTTATAATGAATCTATGAGTGAGGAGTGGACTTTTGGATTAGTTATCTCAAGAAAAAGTATATCAAGTAAAATCCAAGTGTTAGTATTGTAAAAATCTTAGTTTTGAGTTTCCGCTACAAGCCATCTTCAACGAAGTGAATGGAGCTATTCACCCCTTCTAGCAAATACATATCCTAACACCTCTGTTTTGGTTTCCCAAGAACGCTGGCATCCTCTCCACAACCAAATCAAATTTTTTATCAATCATCTCTTGAAATCGCTGCTCCATAATATGCTCAAAAGTGTTGTTGATGCATTGCTATCTTGTTTGTGTCATGATTCCACAATATCAACCTGGCTCTGATACCAACTGATATAGTGTAAGTTATTGAATTCGTTAATTCGCGCATGAATACAGAAAGTAATCTTCTAAATCTTGTCGATTATATAAAATACCAAGAGATAGATAACCAAACTCGTCGTTTGGGAACAAACAACGTCATCATAAATTCTTATTGATAAAAAAACTAAAAACTTAAAAATAGCTAAGCAATAATTTAAATAAACTCAAACCCCTAACATTACAAAGACGAAAACACCCTTAAAATATTAACTCGATAAAATAATTTTAAAAAAATTACTCTTACGTTTCCATATCATTTAGATTCACTTCTATTGTTGCACGTAGAAAAGAGAAAAAAGAAAAATAGAGATAAGTGATGGGGAGCTGGGGAGGTGGGGAGAGAGGGAGGGTGGATGGCAGTGAAAGCACATATGATAAATTTATCATTAGTGTATATGTATTGAATGCATTGTTGAGTTATTCATACACGGTAGGTTCTACGGAAGGTTATATGTTGGCCTTGCTCATTTTATATGATCAATTTCGTAATCATTTATAGATAGATAAATTGAGAAATTGAACGGATCATTATATGATATGAGAGGGTATATTTATTTGGGTTAACTCTTGCTTATTTTTATAAATTTATCATGTGATTACTAATTCGATTATGCCTTAAAAGTTATTGTAGTGATTTGATGGAAGAGGATGTGTAGAGGGCCATTGTAGTTCAAAATGTCTGTGATACAGCAGTCATGTGGATCTTATCAAGGATGATGTTGAACTAGAATGCTCGAGTAATTAATCTAAAGAATCAAAGAGTGTGGATAATTTTGACAAAATAAAATAGCAACAATGCTATTTTCAATGAAAATAAAGAAAAAAAAAATCTTTTTTTGATTTTTACAAAGAAGAGATACACCTTTTGATTTTTAAGATGAACCAGACAGCAGATAAATTGAACCTAAGGTGATCGGTCCGGTTCCACGGAAGTTTTCTACCGATCACCAGAGTAAATCGGGAAGTACTCGTGGTGGCCAGTCTAGAAGCCCAGCGTCCCAGGGTTCGCGCCCCATTTAGAAGAAAAATTCCTGCAAAATGTGCCGTAGTTGGGGATCAAACCGTGAATGTCTAGATTAATAACTAGTGATCTTACCGCTGTCCATAGCCCCTGTTAGCTACACCTTTTGATTTTTGAACTTTTTCATAGTCACACAATTTTATACGTTATTTTCACTAGGCATAATTCATAACTTAAGCAGTGACATCTCCTCATTGAATAAGTAATATGGTCGCTAACAAATCCAAATCAAATTTTATCTTATTTAAATTTATTTATTAAGATAAACTAGCTAAGTCAATTAAATCATTAAAATAATTATTAAAATTTAATTTGGTTTCATTTTATAAATTTGACTTAAATTTAGTTGGTTTAAATATCATAGGAGTTTTCAATTCAAATTTATTTGATTATTTAAATTTTTATATTTGAAACTTTATTTAGATGATTAATAATTTTAATATTATAAAATTGTTTGCTTATTTTTAATTTATTTATTATATTAATAAAAATTTTATTAATGAATATGATGGTTCATAAATTTTATTCGTCCATATTATTCATAAATAATTTATAATATTTATTCATGATCAACAAAATATATAATTGAAATTATTTATTTAATTTAATAAATTATTTAAAGTATTTATTTAATTAATTTTATGTATATTAAATACATAAATAAATTTTTATCAAAATATTATTTCCCAACGTCATGGGACTCACTGCTGTCGCTTGTGTGGGCTCCTTGGCTGAACCATGAACGGCTATTTTGAGCCCGTTAACGTTTTGGGCCCTTAACGCTGATGCTCCTGAAAAAAAATATGACACGATCGGCATGGCATCTTGTCCGTCGTTGGGAACTTCGAGTGCGAACCGCAGAGAGGAGGATGGGAAACCCTGGAGCGACCTCGAACTCGAAGAAGAGGGGATTCCGAAAAGACGAAGGCTACCATTACCTGATCTCCACACCGCCGCCAGGACTGGGGATCGGCTCACCGTCGTGTCCATCTGTAACACCAATCCACTCGCCGTTAACTCTAGGGATCGCCTTTCCCGGACCCCGTATCCTTTATACAGATTTTTTAATGGATTTTTACTCTTCTGAATTATATTTGGTTAAGCTCCAGTGCAAGTCAAGTGGCTTACTATGATTTAGCAATAAACGTTAACTTTCTAGGGTTTAGTTGCCAACTTTGTGGGCTTTGATTAAGTTTTCGAGTTTTTTTTTTGTTTCATTTTTTCGGACGATTCTTTCTAATTGGCCTCTTATATATATTTTTTCCTATTCAGATTTTAAATTTTGTCCTCCATTAAGAAAAAATTTTGTCCTCCAGGAGAATAACTTTTAGTTTGTATATGGAAGGGTCTGGATTATATATTTATGTTGTGTGACAATGTATAACTCGCTACCCATACAAGAAAAAGGATCACCTGTTAACTTATTACATTCAATCACTAGTTCAAAATACTTAAGCTGAAGTTAATGATATCACCAAGGTGAGCCAATAAACTTCATTAATTAGCCCACACTCCACTTGAAACTGAACTGTCAATATCTTTCGCTTAAATTTAATATACACATCAAGATTCAAATTCGACTCAGCTCAAAATCACCCCAGATTTATAGGATGTGAGACCTATTAGTAGTTTCATCATCACCCAAGATTTTTTTTTTTTTTTTTCAAATACCCCACCAACAATGCCTAAGATTAGGTTCATGATGAGGTGAGACTAAATTAAAGTGTTACAGATTCTAAAGTTGAAGTTTGAAATCACTGTCATGATTCAAAATCCAATTTATCAGAATCACCTCTACTTTGGTGTTTGTCAAATGGTTTTTTGACATCGAACAAACAGGTGTTTGTCCTTTAATTAGGTTTGGTATGATCCCAATCTGTAACAAATCTTGTCAATGAGATAATCAATTCATTAAATTTCTTAGCCCGATCGCAATCTCAAACTTCTTGAACTCTAGTTATTAGTAAGCTATTTGTAGTTCTCATTTAGTCTGTAACTTCATTTGCTCACCACAATTCCCTATCTAAGACAATAAAGGCGGTACAAACTAAGTTGGAAGTAAAGGTTAGGTTGAACATTCGGTGGAATAGTAACAGACTAAACGGATTAAGATATTTTTCTGCTATTATATGTCAGATAACTATTTTGTGAGTGATGTAGAAGACTACCATTTCATCATATAAAAGATCACTGTATTTTGGAAGCCTATACACCTAGGGAAAGTCAAGGAATATACAATTTCTTTAGTAAAATAGCAATTGTCCGAGGTTTCAAAAGTTTTGCTCCATTCCATTGCTAACACTTAAAACATACAAAACCTTAGGATATCTTGTGATTTTCCCATTTGCCTTGACATGATTAATTTGAATTAAGATTGCATCTAGCTGCATGGTCTGGGCAGACAGAGGTCGTAAAATTTCTCTGCAATAACAAAGCTGATGTTGGCGCTGCTGCTATGGATGATACAGCTGCAATCCATTTTGCTGCTCAGAAAGGTCACCTGGAGACAATCCAGGTCCTATTATCTTCTGGAGTCTCTGTCAAGGCTGCAAACAGAAAAGGATTCACGCCTTTGCACTTTGCTGTCCAAGGATCTCATGCAGAACTCATCAAATATCTTATCAGGAAAGGTGCAAGTCTTACTGCCAAGACAAAAGGTGGGCAAACACCTGCTGACCTTGCAACCACAGAGGAAATCCGTGCTCTTTTTGAAGATTGCAAGCAGTCACCAGCCGGAGAAGAAAAATCTACCAGAACCAAATTGGATGCTGATTCAATGACAGAGGACTCTGCCGAAGAGAAGAATCGAGGCTCCTTGCCAAAAGAATTGGTTCTAGTCGACGAGGGCACATGCGACAACGCAAAGAGGAATGGCAAAGAAGTTGATGACGTTGTCTCTTTGAAAACCAAGAAGGCTAAGGTTTCTCTTGATCATCTTGTAGCTGAAAGCGATGTGCAAGATGGGGAAGGGTAATGAAAGATTTATGATGTACAAGAAGTTCTAGGATTCGTGGTTCTCCCAGCTGACACGGGCTGAAAGGTCGGATGTTTAGACATGATGCAGCGAGCATCATCTCCGAGAACAATATGCTGTAAACTTGTCGTGATGAAAGGTCGGCTGTTTATACTTGTTTATTGGTTTCACTAGACTGCTGAAAAGATAAAAGTTTGATGTTGTTATTGGTGACTAATACTCATTTGTCAATTAACTTGTATGTATGGCTGTCCTTATTTTAGTTGGAGTTTATTTCTAAAATCTCAAGGATCAACCGGTGGGATGAAAGCAAGTGAAAAAATTTAAAGATTATTTTAAAAAATTCAATCAGTGGAAAGAATAAATTGAGCTGATGACTTTATTCCGAATTGAACACGTTATGTATAATCAATTTTGTAATGTATATTACAGATTGAGTATTTTCATTTGTACCATTTTAAAATTATATTATAATATAATCTGAAATATAAAAATTAATTAAAATTTTATAATTTAGATTATAAGATCAATAATATATAATATGAATTATATTTTAAATTTAATTAGATTATAAATTTAATTACATTATTAGTATAAACTTGATTATATTCTAGACTGTATTGTTGTAATTACATTAATGACTTTTATAGGTCAAAAGGAGGGTCCTAAGGCCGTCTGTTGATAAAAATAAATTGATTAGACATTAGGATATTCAAAGATTTCTGTATGGAAATCTAACTAATAAAATTAATCGACCGAGGGAAATCGAAAGTAGGCTGGTCGGCCTTCCTTATTTGTTTCATTTATTCTTTTTTACCGTTGAATACATATAAACTAGTTTTATTGTGCCGAAAACTAATTGATTCATCAACATCCTATTCATTTATAGCTTGATAATTTTAGGTTCGTCTGCTACCTGATTATTATTTTTTTCTTCTCTTGCATAGATTATGAATAATCATAACCTTGTGTACATTAAGGGCGTTGGTGCTTAAAACCCCACTCGACAACTTGGCCTCAAGAATGAAAGTGAGATCCCATCATCACATAACCTTGCACATATTCACCACAGAATTTATGCTTTGTTTACTTGGGAGAGCGGAAAGTAAAACTAAGGAAAAGTTTTCGTAGTGGATATTTTTTCATTGTTTACTTCATTAAAATTTAAAGAGGAAAGAGAAATATAATCCATCCGCGGATAGTTTTGGAGCCAAAATCCATCAACTCAAAATCGGACGGAAAGCAACGGATGGATAAAAGATAGTTTTGGAGCCAAAATCCATCAACTCAAAATCGGACGGAAAACAACGGATGGATAAAAAAATGACGCATGTACCCCTTTTCATTTACAAAATTACATCATAAATAAAAAAAATAACGCATGTACCCTTTTTAACTCATAAAATTATACCATATACCAAAAAAAATGACACATGTGCCCTTTTGCATTAATAAAATTATACCGCATGTACCAACTTTCCTCAGTCATGGTAAACAAGCATGCAAAGGAAATAATTTCTTTTCTTTTCCATTCTATTCCCATACTCCTAAATTTATTTAATCCATCTATCATCCACTCTTTCAGGTAAACATAACATTAGAGCTACTCATCCCTTCATGACATGGCCAAAAGGATTGAGGATCCCATTGTTGTTGCCTGTAACCTTCCACACACTGACCTTGTGGTCTAGAACAATCCATCTCGTGCCGATAGGGTGGAAAGGGATTTGGAATCCCACTATAGTAGATAAGAGTATTCATATCAGTTTCTTTATTATATCTCTAAAATTTAAGATAAATTATCCATTTTATTAAATTTAGATAATCATTCTTACTACATATCATATCAATTATCCTAAAATTTCATTATCTTTATTATTAGTTTTGTTATTTTCTTCTCTCTTCTAATTTTTTATTGTTATATTAATTTGTAATGATAGAGAGTTTAGGAAGGAGAGAGATTAAAAAATATAGTATTATATCATTAGGATAGAGAATTTCATTCTCTATAATTGAAGAGGTACAGAGGCATAAATTGAATGGGAATTTGTTATAAGTGATTTTTTTAAAATAAATTAAAAATTTAGGATAATAATTAGTTTTACATAAGCTAGTGTGGAAGCTCTTATCATTTACACATTGGCCTTATAATTTAAAACTATTCATTCCCTGTTGACATGACCAAATGAGGGTTGGAGAGTTGTGTTGGTATTGAGTTTGAAAGTGTCTATCGTGGATGCATGGGTGCCACTTGGCAATGACATAGTCAGGATTTTTGATTGAGGAGGATTATTTTTTTAAAATTTTAAATATGAGTATAGATTGATTTTCATTCTCAAAAGTTTAAATTTTGAATTTAAGAAATTAAAAATAAATTTTAATACAAAAATTTTGATTTAGCTCTCAAATTTACTTGAAACAATGATTCATTAATCTCAAAGTCGAAAAATTATTTATAATCTGACTTCCTCATAATATTTAGTATTATTATATAGGATACCTTCATTCCGATCTAAATAACCATACTAATTAAGAACCCAATAAAATAAAATTTATATTTTACCGCTCTCATTCAATTACTGAAACATAAAAGAAAAAAGGAATAACTTACTTCTATTGGAAGATCATTGCTTTTGAGAAAAATAGAGAATAGAAGATAGGGAGGATAAAGCAAAAGATGAGAGTTGTACCTTCTTCGTTAGCAATCTCAACTAGTTTCGGTGAGCTCGGAAACGACATAAAGAGAGTAAAGCAAGACAAAACAAGCTATTTTTGCGGTCAACAAAACCCTAAAAACATGAGATGAAGAAGATACGAGACCTGAGACTGCTCTTGTTGCTGGAAGAGGGCAGCAATTGATGATGCATTTCTTGCTTACTAGAGAAGAGAAAGGAGAAGAAAAGAGATTTTTTGTGCTTAAGAATAGGAGAGGAAAAATTTTTAGGTTCATTACCACTAGACAAAAGAAGAAAAAGAAGAAAATAGTGAAGAAGAGGAAAAGAAAAATAAAAGAGAGGATGGGTGAAGGGGTGGTATACAATATGACGGGCTACAACATGCGTTGGGAGAAAAGGGAAAGCAAAAAAATTGAAAGAGAAGGTTTCTTCAAAAATATCCTAATTCAATTTAGATTAAACATTGAACTTGATTTGATTATAACTTGACCAAATTAATTCCGGTTTAAACCAATATAAAATATTGAATGAAGATCATAGGTCGTCGACTTTCTAAATATGTGATTAATTTCAATTTTTGGCATATTAAGTGTCAGAGACCAAACAAAGTGACGATGAAGGCTTCCAAAGATATAGTATTATTTTTTATAAAAAAAAGTCAGAGGAGACGAGGCGATCGCACCCCCTCATCTCCACATGGCTACACCACTGCGATCTTGCCTTCCATAGATTTATGGAACTATGCATCATTTTATATGAAATAATACTTACCCCAAGATATGTGTGTATGATCTAATTACAAGTAGGGGTACAAACGAATCGAGCCGATTGATGAGCTATTCGAAAGGTTTGAAAAATATTTGATTTATATCCACATTATCGAATTTGAACCAAACTTGAACATGTTTGATAATTTTTTAGAGTCAAATTCAAATCTATAATATTTTATTTAATTGTTCATGAGCCGCTCATGAGCCAACTCAAATAGAATTCAAATTATTTTTATACAATTTTAATTTAAATATATTCAAATATTTAAGGTTCGAATAATTCGAATCAAATTTGAATTTAAGTCATTTCGAATTATCATTTGAATATATCGAATGGATGTTCGAACAATTCGAATCAAACTCGAGTTCTAATTTTATTTTGAAACGAACTCTAGTCAAAATTATTTATATTTCAGAACTTCAAATATCATATATAATTTCCAGGCTTAAACTTAAGTATTAATATTTTTATATTATTTGACTCGATTCTATTCGTTTAACTCTCTAATTGCACGTTAGAGGGGAGGGAGGGGGTTTGAATATCATTTTCAAATTTTCTGAATAAAAAATTCAAAATATGCAGCGACATAAAGAAAATTAACTTAATGAAATAACACAAATAATGATTTGATAAAATATATGTACCTACAGAATGAGCATGCAAGATTCAACAATCAAGACTTCTGGAACACTTAGCACAATAAATGATGCAAAAATTAACAAGATGTTGAACATAACAAGCATGCAAGAGCTAATAAGATTTTGACCACAAAGAGCATGCAATAACTAATTAAAGTATTGAGCACAAATGCTAAGTAAAGATTGATATGCATGAATAAAATAACATATGTTTTTTAATTTCAAATCTCTCCTTCTCAGAAAAGAAGTGGTGAAATCTAAAAAAGAATCTAAAAAAGTTAAGTGCAAAATAGAAGAATAAATATACTACAACAAATAAGAATTAAGTTACAATTACTTGCCTCATCTCGATCGTAGTTCGGTCGGCCCGTCTGACACCACGTCAGGGTAGAGGTGAGATAGGGTTTTCGGGGTCTCAGTGGATCGAATATCCCAGATGGCAATCAGGCCGATATCGCTCGACCCGACTCGTCCTACGCTTGGGTCGCGGGAGACCGGACCTGACCCAGGCACACTTGGCCTCAATGGAGGCCCACAGGCAAGCCGGAGAAGGCCCGATAGGAGGAGTTCTCGAGCCGGGGGACCCAGAGTCCCCAACTGCCCAACCCCTAGATGGCCAAGCTCGGCGGGACAGAGCGCTTCCTGACTCGACCGCAATGGCCGTGGGGCCAGGATCCATCCAGAGCCGCCGAACGACGCTCCCCGACAAACTGGTCATCACCCTTAGGAACGCTCTGTTGGTGCAAATTGCATCAGTGATATCCTCCTCTAAGTATTTTAATGTTTGACAATATACTTAAGTCAGTGATACAATGAACAAGGAAAGGGAAGTTAAGAGAGGAGTAATAAAATGAACCAAAGTCCTAGTAAATCTAGGCAATAAGTCCTGGTTCGAAGAATTGAACACTAAGTCCTGGCAAAGGGCTGGACATCGAAGACCTGCTCGGAAGGTGGGCACGAAGTCCTGGTCGAGGATTGGGCAAGAAGTCCTGGGCGAGGGTTGGGCACCGAAGACCTGGTGAGTAAAGCTGGGCAATAAGTCCTGGTGAGTGAAGCTGGGCAAAAGTCCTAATGAGTCAAGTTAGGCACCGAAGTCCTGGACTTAGGGTTTGGGCACAAAGTGTTGGTCCGAGGGACTGAGCAACTTAGCAGAGCGATGACTAAGGAGAGAAGTAGAGACGGGTCGGGGTTCGGACGTCTCGAGATCCGAGAATATCGGAAGCTAAGCAAAAGTCCACCCGAAGGACTGGGTGACAATCGTCTCCTGAAGGGAGTAGGTGAAAGGCGCGTTCTCGGGGGTGGGAACTTGCGTCGGTTTGACCTAGGGCTTCGTGGAAATCTGAAGTCAGAACCAAGTCCTTAAGGCTAATACTGTGTGTATATTTGCTTGTATTTGTGTATCTTGCAGGTACCAAGAATCGGCGACAAAGCAGGCAAAGGGCTGGAAACCAGCCAAGCCAGGCACCCAACAGCATTCAGGCGCCCCCATCAATAGGGGCGCCTGGCCCAAAGAGCAAAAGTGGCTGTTTCGTGAAGAAGGCAGAATAGGCTTCCATTCAGGCGCCCGGAATGATACGGGCGCCCAAGTTGAAAGCTGTATTTGCTGTTTTGAGTTTGTAACACAGATAAACCTTTACTCAGGCGCCCGGGAGGTCCGGGGTGCCCTGGTCAAAGGTTTTATCAGCTGTGACGAGTTCGGCGCGGGGATAAGGTTTGACCGAGTCCATAGGGGCACCCCCATCATCACAGACGCCCGTATGAAGCCTATAAAAGGGGTCTCGACCCCTCAGCTTTAAACACAACTTTCCAGAGCGATTCTGATCATTCTGACTGACGACAAAGCGCTAAAGACGAGGTTCTGCGTCTGGGAGGCTCCAGGAGGAAGTGCGCGGCATTTCGGAGGTCTAGTTCGGCCGAGGCTTCAACCTAAATTGTTTGGTTTGCTTTTTGTTATTCCGCACTTAATTTCATATCTTTTTCATTGTAATTATCAACTGTAAGACGAGTTTTCTCCGCCTCCGAAAATTTCGGAAAGGAGACCAATAGTGGACTCACGCCGAGTACATAGGCCTTGGACGTACTGACCCAGGGGGGTTAGGAACCAAGTAAATAAATCCCGCGTGTCTGCTGTGTTGTTATTTCTTTTTCTGTTTTACTTTTCCGCTGTGCTACTAACTCTGATTTTAGAACGATTGAAAGTTTACGAATTTCCGAGAAAGATTTACGGTCGATATTCACCCCCCCGCTATCGACGGCACCGGTCCTACACGCTCACCCACTCTCTAACATCACACAAGCAGAAGCGGTACGGGGTCGGCGCGGAACTGACGCACTTCAGGTCCAAATCGCGGATATCTCGCTGACACCGTGATCCCCCTGCCATTCCATACTACGACCACCTGCGTTCGCATCAGGCCGAGCGACGCCTGGTGACGAACGTCAGCGAGCCGGCAGCGCCCCTTCCCTTATTCGGGCATGCAGCGCCTCACCCTGCCAATACTGGGCATGCCCTACCCTGCTTTCGCCTACGACAGGGAGTGGCAGGCCGGGCAGAAGCTGTCGGCTCCCCCGGCTATATTGTTGGATCGGGTTGGTCCGGCTAGAGGGGGGTGAATAAACGGAAACGAAATATGAAATGGAAGGCACTCGTCTTAAAAAAAACTTGGTCGCAACTAAGAACGTTGCTTCCAAGGCAGTGGACGCTCAATTAAAATCTCCTTGTGGCGGAGAAGCCTTACAATAAAAGCACACTAGACTATAGAGAGAATTACAATAGAATTGAATTCAATGATATATCTAAATCTCTAAGCCTATTTATAGGTTGAGTGATACGATCTTGACCGTTGATACAAGATTGAGTTTCATCTTGATCGTAGATCTAAGATTAATCTTAGCTGTTGATCGTAGATGAGATTTTATCTCAACCATTAATTTTAAAGGATAAATTATTATCCTTTAATTGATTAAATCTTGAATCGTATTGACCGAAGCCTCCGGCGTGCGTACAGAAAATATTCAGCTCATGTAAATCTTGACTCCGATTAAATTTTGACCATCTGAATTTGCTTCGGCGTGCGCACAGAAATATTCAGCTCATGTAAATCTTGAATCCGATTAACTTTTGACCATCTGAATTTGCTTCGGCCTCCACTTGTAAGAAGCACAAAGAAAACTTTAATTAAAAGGAAGTTCATTTAAGAAATAAAACAAAATTAAAAAAACGTTTACTTAAAAACTTTAATTAAATTAAAACTTTAATTAAAATTTTAAACAACGTTAATTAAAAAGAATTTACTTAAAATTTTTTAATTAAAATGAAAACTTAAAATAAAGTTTTAATATAATTAAAACTTTATTATTTTAATTGCAAGTCAAATGTTGACTTGATAAAAGTCAACTTAGTTGACTTTTTGTCAAATCGTCGATTGAGTGATTTTCGGCCAACCGGAGTTAGGTTCACCCGAACCCGACTCTGGTCTTTCGCCCTTCGAACGTGCGTCCGCCAGGCTTCTCGTCCCTCGGACGTCGCGCACGTCCTTCTTGGTCCACCGGCGTACTCTTCCGTAACTTCCGCGTCCCTCAGATTGCACCGAGTCCGTCGGCTCACTTCCCCGCGCAATCCTTCTCGTCCGCTGCGTCTTACGCTCGACTTCCTCCGTACCTAAGTTCCTGCACACTTAGCAGAGGGATTAAAACTAACAGGACCTAACCTAACTTGGTTGATCACATCAAAACTAACCGGGGCACCAACATATATAAGCCTCTTCGCTCTCCATCGCATAGGTACGCGCAATAGTATTTTTTCACTGTTTCATTGCTTTTCCGCTCTTCCACCACCGGGGACTAACTTGACCGTCGGAGTGCCTTGTAGGGGACTTTTCCCGGCGGGTTCGCTAACGGTCCTTTTCTCGCAGATCGGAGCCGGTATTCACAGCTCGTAGCGCTCGGAGGGTCACTTGACTCTTGGGAGTCCACCTCACTTCGCGATAGGATCAAATTTGGCACTAGAAGGAGGGGTAATTCAGCCTGATCGGAAGTGCACGATGGAAGATCTCAACTTAGAGTCATGATGACCGTAACGCCTGAAGAATACGAGCTCTTGATGGCCGCTCGGGCTCAGAGGACCCCTCAGAGGCTGTCGCAAGCCGGTAGCCCGTCAGCCCGATTCCCTGAGCCCTCGGCACCTGGTCCTTCAGAAGGTCAGGGAAAGGCCGCCCAGCCCCAGGAGGGCTCGACCCCCTTCCCTGCTGCTTTCTATCGAGGGTGGGACGACGAGGCTGACCCCATGTCGGTCGAGGTGTCCACTTCTAGTCAGACGCACCGACCCCGCCTCGATCGAGGAAAGACCCCAGTTGAAGCGTCTCCAGCAGTCCTGGTACGTAGCCCCTTCTCCTCTTAGATCTTGGAGGATTCTGTCCCTAAGCACCTCAGGTTCTTCACCATCCTTGAGTACTCTGGAGCAACCGATCGCGAAGAGCACTTGATGAAATTCGAGAGTATGACCTTGCTACACCAGTACCCTGAGGGCGTGAAGTGCCGAGCCTTCTTAACCACGCTCTCGGGACCAGCTCAAAGGTGGTTCGATCGACTCCCCAATGGGTTGGTATCCAGCTTCGAAGATCTCAGGAGGACGTTCCTCCAACACTTCGCCAGCAGTCGGAGGCACCACAAGACCAGCCTCAACTTGTTCGCGTTGAAGCAAGGCCCGAAGGAATCACTTCGGGGCTACATCAAGAGGTTTAATGGAGTCGCACTAGACGTGCCGACTGCCACGTCCGAGGTGTTGATCAACGCCTTCTCCCAAGGACTGCAAGAGGGAGAGTTCTTCCGATCGTTGATTAGAAAGTCGCCGAAGGACTTCGACAGCCTGCTTGGGAAGGTTGTCAAGTATATTATGTTAGATAGGTGTAGCTAATTGCTAGAGGGGGGGGGGTGAATAGCAAGTTTTCGTTTTCTTCCTACAATTGTTAGTGCGCAAGCAGAAATCTAATAACTAAAACAAAACTAACAATGCTAAAAAAACCTATTTACATGATTCGGAGATGAAGCTCCTACTCCACGATAGTCCGTGAGGTGGACGATTGATGGCTAACTAGGTGTCACAAATGTGGGTCTCAAAATTTAGATATGTGAAAAGCTGAAAACCCTTTTTGCTATCAGAGAACAAAAGCGTAGTAAAGGAGCCACAGGTCGTATTTTTCCTAGGGCTAGTTGAGGTTGTTTGATTCTAACTCGAGTTTATGTGTCGTTGATATTTTTGGGTTTCAAATTAAATCTGAGTTTTGGTTTCAATCTGAAATGAAATCGCAATAAAGATGAAGGAGACTAAACAAACGAACTAAACAAGCGATAGCAAGTGATAACTCAATCAAAGGGAAACCGAATCAACCAATGCAACTTTGCAAAGTTCAGGGACTCAAACTGATATCAAAAGCAACCAAATGCTAAGCAAGGTGAGTCAAAACCATAGCTGAATTTTCGATTGGAATTAAAGCCCAACCCTTAAAACCTAATTGAAGAATTGAAACTTGATCCTAATGCCGAAATGAAAGTTGAAATTCAGACACAAACCATAAATGAAACAAACTGATTTCCAGCTCACTAACACACTGAGAATGGCACTTAATTTGGTACATATCACTGCCAAAACTTTTCTTGATACAAAGTGGAGAAATGGAAATAACTTGACACGAAGAGGAAGGAACTTATGTGCCAAAAGGATATTAAATGCAGGAACTACACATGACAGTTCAAAAAATGGACTGTTCAATTCAGATTTCAATGCAAATTTTCAATGAAGTATTATGCCGAGATGAAAGAAGAAATGCAGCAACAAACAAAGGTCCAAATAAATTCGGAAACACCCCTAAGGTAGAACTAATGTGCAGGAATGAAGACAACAAAAAACTGGAATACAGAATTTTAGAATCGACTACAGTAATTCAAAACAAGCTGAATGTAGAACCAACAACACCAACTGCAAAAGTTACAAGCTAATACGCAGGAAGGACTCAGAACACTGATGTGTAGGATACACAATTCAGAAACTAAAAACCGAACTCACAGGGATGAAGTTGGTACGTCATCATGGAAAATGATATGCATCAAACTAGGCTAAACTTTAGAACTGAAATTAATGCAAGCAAGATGATCAAACTGAAAGTAATTGCTCGAGCCTAATGTTCAAACGAGATGTAGTAAATCCAAGGTTCTCTTGACACAAACTTTGCAAACCTATAAACCGAAACTTGATAGGCAGGAAATAAATTGAAATGCAGAAAAACAACTTGATACGCAAGCAAGAAAACAGGAAATGAACTGAAATTGAAACCGATCGTTCACTAGACAAGATCCCTAGCTACTTAACTTGAAGAATTGAAACCTAATTAAGAGAAAACAATTCAAAGAAAAGAATTAAACAGCTAACACAAAGTGTCAGAAATGAACTTGCAGTAGAAATTAAAGCTACTGCTAAAAACAGAAAATTCACTAAGAAACTACTCCTCAATCCCTTCTTTAGCTCAGGTACTCCTTGTTCGTCACACAAGGGCGAGCCTCGAACCCGTAAGCTCCACAAATCACTAAGAAAACTCCATCTGCGATCAATTTCAGATCAGCTTGCTCAAATCTGAAATTTCCATTTGAATTCCTTCAATTCAGTTGTGTCCGATTGCGTTGCAGCTTGTGGATGATCCAAACACTCCAGGGAACCCCTCTAAACTGCTCGGGTGGATTAAATGACGCACAACTGATCCAAAGGAAGCAAACGGCAGAGCCAAGGAGACCTCACATCAGCTCTGTTTCTTGGGCAATTTGAGGCTGGAAACTTCACGGATGATCCTCCCAATGACCTAGCACTTGATCTAAATGAGGAATTGAGGGGTCGCGCCCCTTGGATGAAGAAAAACTTGAAGAAAATGCGATGAAAAACGAAGAAGAAAGCTTGCGGCGAAGACGCGACAAAGCTGCCCTGTGGAAATTTTTGATTAAATACTTAGCAATGGATGACCCATATTTCTTTAACTCAATCCAATGGCTGATCTTCATCCGATCTGACCCAAACTTTCCAGATGTTGATCAAGGGTCAAGATCTGCCTCCCAGTAGCTCGGATCATCCAGATTTGCAACGGATGGCCCAGATCAACCTAATCTTTGAATGGACAGTCTAGACCCCTCTGAGCTTGATCCAACGGTTGAATGATCTCTGATTTGGATGAAAATCTCAGATCTTGACCTGAGTGCTTGATCAGCCTTAACCCTAGCTCGGATTGACTCAGATGGTTCCAGATGGCTCAGATCTAGCCGCTTTTGAATCGGACGGTCCAGATTAATCTGAAGCTTGATCACTCGATCCGGGTCCACTTCTGACTCAAGTTTGACCCAGCATGCCCTAGGTCTATGATCCTTTCATGCCTACAAAAATAGATCAAAAATTTAGTGGCAAAATAATTCAAATGTGTAAAGATTTGCAATTAAGTCCAAAATAAAAGTAATTTCTAGAACCTAGAATAAATGCAAAATTAAGCAAGAAAAACGTGGGTCAAACATGGATTTTTGCATCTAAAATGATCAATAAAATGGTACTTATCAACGATCCCTCGATCCTTCGACGGATCACTCCCCGGATGCCCTCCGGCTAGCTCGTATAGCTCCTTGTGGGTGGAGAAACCTCGCCACAATCCCAAGTGCACTTCTGAGCTCTCAAGACTACTAACAAGCCTTAACCAAGCTTGTTTCATCAGGGGTTTCCAGCCAAACCCGAGCCTCTTTAAATAAAGCTCAAAGCTGGAAAGTACCCTACCAGTCGACTGCTCTCAGGGCAGTCGACTGCCCCCACTCAGATTCGACCATTGCAGCTCAACGTTCGAATTCTGACTACTTACTAGTCAACTACCCTGGGGGCAGTCGACTGGTCTCAGGTCAATTAGATTATGTGAATTTCTGTTTATGCTGGCAGTCGACTGTTATATCACCAGTTGACTGCCTAGCCTATACAAACACTCCTCACTCCGAAGACTCTCCTCCATATGTTCCTTCAAGTACACTCCATTGGCTTGCCTCTTGAAGTCTTCTTCCACCGGCTATTGTCCCTCGGATGCACACACAAGTCTTCCCTTGGGTTGCCTCCATGCCACCTTCACGTATGCCCTTTGAAGTCTACTTCCTGGCTTGCCCTTAGAGCCCTCTTCCCTTAGCTCTCGTCCCTTCATGACTTAGCTGCCTCTTCACCAGCAGCCTTGACTGTTGCCTTCGCACCCTCTTCGTCTTCGGCTCCCGTCCCTCAAATGCACACAAGCCTCTAGCTTGTCTCCATGCCATCCTTTATGGATGCCTCAAAGTCCGCGCCCCTCGGCTCATCATCCATGCTATCCATGGTCCCTCGGGTGCACACAAGCCTCCAGCTTGTCTCTATGCCACCCTTCACCATATTGAAGCCATCCAGCTAAGTCAATATGTGTAATCTACAATCCTGCACACTCAAATACACATATTAAATCACAAGGGTAAACCTAACTTAAACCCTTTGCCCAAACATCAAAACACATGGTCACTCCGGACTATAGATTGACTCAACAATCTTCCTTTTTTTGATGTTTGACAATACATTTAAGTTAGGGTAAATAAATAGCAATAAATAGTAATAACAATGCTAAACAAACATTTGGACTTATGTTGCCAAGACTCCATCTTGGACTTACACCACCAATGCATATACAATGCAAACAATCATGAATCCTATCCCAAGGCATCCCCACACCTAACTTCCCCAATTTAGGAATTTTCACCAAAACGGACTTTTTAAAACCTATCCCAAGGCCCCCCTACATTGGACTTACAAAGGATTTTTTAAAACCTCTCCAAGGTTCCCCTCACGCCAAGAATGGAGCAACAATGCTCCTCCTGTTGGGATATCTCGACACCAAAACACAAAACGCAGCGGAAACAAGATCCCTCGAGTGATCCATGCGAAAGAAAAACTCATACAAAGTTCATCTATCTAATAGATCTATCTACAGTGTATACCTTTGGAGCGTGCCCATTCGCTTATCCCGCTCGTCCAAGATGCACCGGATCTCTTGCACGTTCAAGTGTCCGTGCCTCTATTCGTATCCACACGGACACGATCTCTCAACTTCGGGAAGAACTACCTTAGTTGTGATAGCAACTTGAGATAGTTCACAAGACAACCAAGAACCCAAAAGGGGTTCGACCAAGAGGGAGAAGAGGAAGAAGAGAGGAAGGGAAGAAGGGATAGCTCTCTCTTGTCATTCAAAATGACTAGACTCTCTTTTATACTCATCCCATGAATATGAAGAGTCTTTTGTCTCTTTGACTTCCCTTCATTAAAGCCAATAAAGAGCACATTTTTTCATGTGACTCTTCCCCTTCTCTTCATCTAATGAAGAGAGACTTTTCTCTTTTCTTCATTAAACACTTTAATGAATTTCCCTTGCAATTTCGACCGGGCCTCTCGGGCTTCCGACCAGGTCTCCCGACCAAGTCTGCCAAGCAAGTGGCCGATCTCCCGACCCAGTCTGCCGAGTTCCCGACCTAGTCTGCCGAGTGCCGAGCTCCCGACCTAGTCTGTCGAGCGCCGACCCAGTCTGTCGAGCGTCGAGCTCCCGACCAAGTCCCTGAGCTCCCTACCCGTGTCTCCCGAGCTCCTATCCCGAGCTCCCGAACTAGTCTCCCGAGTTCCCAACTCGAGCTCCCGATTAGAGCTCCCGAGTTCCCAACTCGGGCTCCTGATCAGATTTCCCGAAGCATCATGTCCTTAGTGTGTGACCCAATATGTTCTCGTAACGTTGGCAATGTGCCTAAATGCTTTAGACACATAAGCAATGAGTGACATCTAGCAATGCATCATTGCTACCCAAGTAACAAGAAAAGTTAAGATTCGACTAAACCTCTGTGACTATGATAATGTATGGCCTTGTCCTTCTATCCTTGGTATCTAGATTTACCAATGAGGCATAGACCGTGTCATCCTTGATCAATCTATGTGTTTCTTGATCCCCGAGTAGACTCACTCAATCAAATGAGCTCAATATCTCATATTGACTCATTTGAGCATGGGAATGCGTTTTAGTAGTCCTACTCGATCAAGGGGCCAACAGATATCACTCCCGTCATATGGGAGGGATAGATCACATCTACATCGTTCACATCCCTCCGCATAATTCAATACATACCCAGTGATCGCCTTTATAGTCCACCCTATTACGGGTGACGTTTGACGATACCAAAACACATAACTCTTTATGTAGGGAACCATAGTGACTTCAGGTCTAATGACTATTTATACTAATAGTCACATGAGAAAGATTATGACACTCATATGACAATCTATGAAACTTTCTCATGGCGGGTCAATTCAGTACACATTCTCTAATATATACTCATGTGCCAACTTGATATCACATATCCATGACTTGTGAGCTCAAGTCATCAATTTACCTACATGCTAGTCTTCATGCATCAATATTGTCCCTGAATATTAATACTTGACTAGGAATAATTTAGTGTAGTATTCTCTACATTATCTCAATATAGATTCAACCAATCGATATAATGTAGATAAGAACCAACTACACAAGGACATTATTATACTTAGTTATTTGGCAGAAAAATAAAGTAAGTATAATAACCAAACATGCATTTATTAATGATAGAATATGATACAAAAAATCCCTAGTCAATCATCACATAATTGGCTCTAGGGCTCCTACTAACACCCCCTTTATCTAAGCTTTCCTTAAACCTAGGGTTTCTTGCAAAGGCGTGTTTGGTTTCCCAAATTAAACCTAACACTTCTCCCCCTTTGCCTAACATCAAAAAGATCCAATAATTTTCCTATTATTGGACTCTTTAACCTTTAAATGATTATAAACACAGTGTACTAACCTCTCACAAGGTTCAACACTTATTTCATATCAATTCGACACTTTTCAGCAGCTGAACTCCATTTCCAGCCTTTACCAGTCGACTGCCCCTGGGCCTGTCGACTGATACTCTGAAAAACCAATTTTCAGCATTTCTGACCCAACTTCAGAAATGCATTACTAATTCCACAAATCTCCAAAAAATTTTAAATTTTGTGGAAAAGTTTGTGGTACCCATACTTACTTGGGAAAAATACATTCAACAATGTATCTATCACCATTCCCAAATTTGATACAAAACCCTGTTGAAGCAGTCTGACCCTGATTGTTGTTTTGGTGTTGACACCGATTTTAGTTTAGGTTGATTATGATTATGATTATGTCCTAATTGGGTATTAGGCACGGTGTTGAAAAGTCCTAACCTGGAGGGTTAGGTGTGAGAAAAATCCTAGCTTGGAGGGCTAGGTGTGAAAAAGTCCTAACCTGGAGGGTTAGGTGTGGAAAATCCTAGCTTGGAGGGCTAGGTGTGAAAAGTCCTAACCTGGAGGATTAGGTGTGGGAAAATCCTAGTTTGGAGGGCTAGGTGTGAAAAGTCCTAACCTGGAGGGTTAGGTGTGGAAAAATCCTAGCTTGGAGGGCTAGGTGTGAAAAATCCTAACCTGGAGGGTTAGGTGTGAAAAAGTCCTGGCTTGGAGGGTCAGGTCCTAGCCTAGAGGGCTAGGTTGATGAAATCCTGGCTTGGAGGGTCAGGTCCTAGCCTGGAGGGCTAGGTTGATGAAACCCTGGTGAGTGAAGCCAGGTCCTAGCTTGGAGGGCTAGGTTGAAGTCCTAGTGAGTGAAGCTGAGCATGACACAAGTCAGAGATGGGCCGGAGGCTTGTTCTCATGACTTAGAGGAGATTTGACCTTGCTTGGATCAGTCTGGTGACTGATCAGGGAAGTTGGCACGGTGCTCCTTCGTGGATCGGTCTGGTGACCGATCCAGCGATGACTGATCGGACTGGTGACCGATCAGGGAGCACACAGTAAGGTTAGGAACCTGCTGCTCGGCTCCTGGTCGGTCGGGTGACCGATCAGGGAGCATGCAGTTCGCTCACTGCTTTGCTCCTGATCGGTCTGGTGACCGATCAGGGAGCCCACAGTGGGTTGAGTTCCCCTGCTGCTATGCTCCTGATCGGTCTGGTGACCGATCAGGGAGCATCCAGTAGGTTTTGGGAACCTTACTGATCTACTCCTAATTGGTCTGGTGACCGATCTGGAATACTGTGCAGACCATTCTGGTGAACGATCAAGTGTCGCGAATTCCTCATTATGACCGATCAAGACGGAGCCTAATCGGTCTGAGCATGCCCTGATCAGTCTGGTGACCGATCAGAAGGGTTGGACTGCGAAGCTGAGGAATCACCTTGCAAAGGGGTGGATCGGTCTGGTGACTGATCCAGAACCTGGGATCGGTCTGGTGATCGGTCCCGGAAAAATCGCGATTCATGATTGAGCGTTGGGGATCGATCTGGATGGAGCCTGATCGGTCTGAACCCACCCTGATCGGTCTGGTGGCCGATCAGGAGGCTCTTGGATCGGTCCAGTGACCGATCACTTTAATTTAAAATGCACTGTCAGACGCTTTGATCACGTCTGAACACATCTGATTCTCTACGCTTAATCTCTGATACTTGATTCTATGCTTGATATGTTATGCTGATGCTCTGATTAAGTGTGTAGGTGACAGGGATGGATTCAAACACTCAAGGAGAGTCAATGGAAGCCTTTCCTTGGAGCAGGTTTGTCCATTTTCCATCTCAGGTTGTAATGGCTGGAGCTGCTGACTGGAGCTGCTCACTGGAGCTTGGCTGAGGGAATCTCAGGGAGTCCAGGGAGAGCTCAGTGGTAGGCTGGATGTTGCAGGTGAGTAGCTGGAGGCTGCAGTGAGATGGCTGTGACCTGGGATCAGTGGAGGAGACTTAAGGGTTGTGTGGCAAACAAGTCTGGACACTGAAAGAGAAATACAACAACGAAGTTCTCCACATTGTGCTTGCTGTGTGATCTGTTGTTCCATCATCTTGAGCAAGCAACTGCGATTACTCTACTGTCTGAAGCAACCTCTGTTACTTGAGCATTTGGAAGAAGAACCAGGATGCTTGGCGAGTCCATCAGCGAGAAGACACGAAGAAGGGAGTTCTTGCGTGAGATCTGCGCTGGGTGGAGCTCGATGAGAAGTTTGCTTGGGTTCTTGCTGTCATAAGTGCTCTGTAATATCCTTCTTGTGTTTCATTGTGTTTAAAACTTTATCTTTGTTGAAACGCTGTGGAGAGGTTACTCCACCGAGAAGGAAGTTGCTTACTATTCGGATTTTTCGGGGCTTGATCTGCCGACGATTAAGGGATCGCCCACCTTACGGGCACGCCAAGGAGTAGGGGTAAGTTATCCCCGAACCTTGTAAACCCTCTTGTTAGCGTTCTTGTGTTTGTTCTTAGCTTAGGGTTCATTTCTGCATACTCTGTTTTCTTTTAGCTTCCGCTGTGCTACTATCATTTGAGGTGTAGAAAATCGAAAGTGGTAAAGCTTAAGTGTCTGGCTACATTCACCCCCCCTCTCTAGCCATCCAAGTTCCAACAAGTGGTATAAGAGCTTGGGGCTCTGTACAAGCGGATTAACAACCAAGAGTCAACTACAATGGCTTTGAGAGAAGGTTTTTCCACCACCCGACCTCCCTTCTTCGATGGAGCAGATTTTCAATATTGGAGATCAAAGATGGAGTACTATCTAAAGATGGATATCAACACTTGGTTCGCTGTGAAGGAGGGTTTTATCCCTCCAAAGGATGATGAAGGCAAAGAATTAGAATCATGACGTTGGACGCCTGACCAAACTCGGAAGAGTAAAGTCGACGTGAAGGCGGTGGTGACTCTACAATGTGGCATGAACAAAGATCAACTCATCAAGGTTGGTCCCTTCACAAGTGCAAAAGATTTGTGGAACAAGCTCATTAAACTCCATGAGGGCACCCGAGATTCAAGAATCGCCAAGAGGGATTTGTTCCACAACCAACTCCAAAACCTCTCCATGAAGGAGAATGAAACCGTAAGTGAGCTACATGGTAAATTCAAGGAAGTTCTCAATGGTCTCCATTCTATTGATGAAAAGGTCGAGAATCGTGACCTTGTGAGGTATGTGTTGAAAGCTTTTCCAAGGAATGCTTTGTGGTCATCCATGGTGGATGCCTACAAAGTTTCCAAGGACTTATCAAATGTCAAATTAGATGACTTATTTTGTGAAATGGAATTGCATGAAATGGCTAACAAAGGCCCCAAGGAGAAGGGGATTGCCTTAGTTGCAGGAGAAAAGAACAAGAAGAAGAAGAAGGAAGACTCCTCATCCTCATCTTCATCCGAATCCGAGGAGGATGGCAGCGGCTCTTCCTCCTCCGAGATGGCCAATTTCGTTAGAAGGATGATGAGGAAGGGTCGACACTTCAAGGGTAAAGGTAACCCAAGTGAAGTTAAGCTTGATAAGAATAATATTACTTGCTATGAATGTAATAAGAAAGGGCACTTCAAGAAGGACTGCCCAAAGCTCAAAAAGAAGGAGGATAGATCCAAAAAGAAGAAGAAGGCCTTGAAGGCCACTTGAGATGAATCATCCTCAAGTTCATCCGATGAAGAGAAGGAGGAGAAGAGTACACGGCATGTGGCACTCATGGCACTTGAAGGAGAAGAAAGCAGTGATGAATCCTCCAACTCCTCAAACGCGACTTCATCGTCTTCGGATGATGAAGAGGTAATCACTCCTGAACTTGAGAAATGCTATAGAGCAATTGCATGCTTAATCAATATGTTGAAAAAGTCAAAAATTAAGGTTAAATCATTGCAATTAGAAGTTGAACAATTGAAATCCTCTAGGGATGAGGATGTAGATGATTTACATGTAGAGATGTTAGAAGATGAGATTAAATCTTTGAAAATTGTGGTTGAACAATTGAAATCCTCTAGGGATGAGGATGTAGATGATTTGCATGTTGAGATGCTAGAAAATGAAAATATATCTTTGAAGAGTGAAGTTGAGAAACTCAAGAGTGTTCTTGAGAAGTTCTCAACAAGATCAAAGACCTTAGACATGATCTTGAATGCCCAAAGGGCAGTCTACAATAGGGCCGGTATTGATTACCGACCCAAAGAATCATCATTTATGTCCTTAATGACTAGGACTGATGTTAGACAATCTAAGACACCTAGGGCTCAAAGGAAAGTAGTGAGGCATGGGTGCCTAAGTCTTTCTTAGTAGGTACTTTAGGTCCCAAGATTGGGGTACCTAAAACTTCTATTTTTCGAATTGTATAGGTTGTGATTGAGGGGGAGCATTTATTAACTTGGTTTGATGATAGTGGTGCTCTAAACACATGATCGGGGATAGATCATTGTTTACCACACTTTAAAGAAAAAATAGAGGTAATGTTTCATTTGGTAACAATGGTAGTCTTAAGGTCATAGGAATAGGAGACATTCAAATATCCGAATGTTTTAGGATTAAAAATGCCCTTCTAGTCAAGGGGATGACATTTAATCTCCTAAGTGTTAGTCAATTGTGTGATGCGGGTTACACAATTGATTTTCAATCAAGTCAATGTCTAGTTAGACAACATGACACATTGGACACGGTACTAGTAGGAACAAGAGTAGATAACATTTACCAAGTTTCCTTTAAAAGTGCTACTAATGCTTTTGCTAAGTGTCTCATGTCAAAAGAAGATGAGTCCACCCTTTGGCACCGGAGACTAGCACACGTGAACATGAAGAATATCCGGAAGTTAGCCAACAAGGGATTGGTTCGTGGCTTACCAAACATCAAGTATGAAAAGGACAAACTTTGTGATGCATGCTAAATGGGTAAGCAAACAAAATCTGCACATAAAGGTAAAAACGCTGTAAGTACATCTACCGCTTTAGATTTACTTCACATGGACTTGTTTGATTGTAGCACTATTATATCATTGAATGGTAGTAGATATTGCTTTGTTATCATTGATGATTTTACTAGATATACATGGACTTATTTTCTAAAATATAAGGACCAAACCTTGGATGTTTTCATTTTTTTTTGTAGAAGAGTTGAAAATGAGAAATCATCAACTATTAAGACAATAAGAAGTGATCATGGAGGTGAATTTCAAAATCAACGATTTTTAGAATTTAGTCAAGAAAGAGGGCATAGACACGAGTTCTCTACTCCTAGAACACCACAACAAAATGGTGTTGTAGAGAGGAAGAGCCGGGTCTTACAAGAGGCTGCGCGAAGCATGCTTAATGAGTACCCACTACCGAGCTACTTGTGGGCCGAAGCTGTAAACACAGCTTGCTACGTGCAAAACCGAGTCCTCATCCATAGGTTCTTAGGTAAGACTCCCCATGAACTTTAGTTTGGAAAACCACCTACGATTAAACATCTTAGGGTGTTTGGTTGTA
>JAGFNQ010003547.1:108836-144080 GCA_024364735.1 Boesenbergia rotunda | reverse complement strand
TGTCGATGCAGTCTGACCCTGATTGTTATTTTGGTGTTGACATCAATTTTAGTTTAGGTTGATTATGATGATTATGATTAAGTCCTAGTCGGGGATCAGGCATGGTATGGAAAATCCTAGCTTGGAGGGCTAGGTGTTGGAAAATCCTAACCTGGAGGGTTAGGTGTTGAAAATCCTAGCTTGGAGGGCTAGGTGTGTGAAAAGTCATAATTCGGAAGAGGTGGGTGAAATGTCCTAGCTTGGAGGGCTAGGTGAAAAGTCCTAACTTGGAGGGTTAGGTGCAAATTCCCATCTTGGAGAGTTAGGTGAAAAAGTCCTGGCTTGGAGGGTCAGGTCCTAGCTTGGAGGGCTAGGTTTGAAAAAGTCCTAATCCGGAAGAGTTGGGTGAAAAGTCCTAGCTTGGAGGGCTAGGTGAAAAGTCCTAACTTGGAGGGTTAGATGCAAATTCCCAACTTGGAGGGTTAGGTGAAAAATCCTTAGCTTGGAGGGCGAAGGTGGATGAAACCCTAGCTTGGAGGGATAGGTTGGAGCCCCGGGATCGGTTTGGTGATCGATCAGGGAGTTGACACGGTGCTCCTTCGTGGATCGGTCTGGTGACCGATCCAGCGACGACTGATCGGTCTGGTGACTGATCAGGGAGTACGCGTTTCACCCATTGCTTTGCTCTTGATCGGTCTGGTGACCGATCAGGGAGCAAACAGTGAGGTTGAATTCCCTTGCTGAACTGCTCCTGATCGGTCTGGTGACCGATCAGGATCACTGTGCAGATCGTTCTGGAGAACGATCCAGCATCACAGGTTCCTCTCTATAATCGATCAGGACGGAGCCTGATCGGTCTGGACCCAGCCTGATCGGTCTGGTGACCGATCAGGAGGTTTCCTGATCGATCCGGTGATAGATCAGGAGGTCTGGACTGCGAAGCTCAGAAATCGCCCGATAAAGGGGTGGATCGGTCGGGTGATCGATCCACAACCTGGGATCGGTCTGGTGATCGATCCAGGAGAGCCCAAAGAAATCGCGATTTCTAATCAAGCGTTGGGGACCGATCAGGACGGAGCCTGATCGGTCTGGACCCAGCCTGATCGGCCTGGTGACCGATCAGGAGGCTCTCCGATCGGTCCGGTGACCGATCATCTTAATTCAAATTGCACTGTCAGACGCTCTGATCGCGCCTAACCGTATCCGATTCTCTGCTGCTTACATCTGATACTTGATTTACTGTGTGATATGCTGTTCTAACACTCTGATTAAGCTGTAGGTGACAGGGGAGGATTCAAACACTCAAGGAGAAGTCAATGGAGGCTTTCCTTGGAGCAGGTTTGTCCGTTTTCCATCTCAGGTTGCAACGGCTGGAGCTGCAGACTGGAGCTGCCGACTGGAGCTTGGTTGAGGGGAGCTCAGGAAGTCCAGGGAGGGCTCAGTGGTAGCTGGCGTTGGCAGGGAAGCAGCTGGAGGCTGCAGGAGATGCTGTCACCTGGTGCTGAGTGGAGAAACAAAAGGGCAGAAGAAGGCTTCGTTAAAGCAGAGTTCCAGAGTTCTTGAGTTCGAAGGGTTCTAGTGTTCGCGAACTGAGTTCTTGCTGCACCTTTGTGTTCTCCACATCTTGCTTGCGTGTTCTGAAGTTCCATCATCTTGTGCAAGCAACCACAATCTGAAGAAGCAACCAGTCATTACTTGAGCGCATGAAGGAGGGAACAAGAAGCTCCGAGTCCAACAGCGAGAAGACATGAGGAGAGGGCTCCTACGTGAGATCGTCGCTGGGTGGAGCTCTGAGGGAGCTTGCTGTGTTCTTGTCCTTGCTAAGTGCTAAGTAAGACCCTTCTTGTTGTTTCATTGTGCTTAAACATATATCTGTGATTGAAACGCTGTGGAGAGGTTTCTCCACCGAGAAGGAGGTTGCTTTCTATCCGGTGATAACCGGGGCTTGATCTGCCGACGATCAAGGGATCGCCCACCTTAAGGGCACGCCAAGGAGTAGGGGCAAGTTATCCCCGAACCTTGTAAATCCTCCTTGTTAGCGATCTTGCTAGTTGTAGTTGTTTCCCTTCATTTTCTGTTTCTGCATTTTCTGTTTTCATACTTCCGCTGTGCTACTAACAACTCTGAGTGCAGAAATTTGCTAAGTCCTTAAAGTGCAAGTGATTGGCTATATTCACCCCCCCTCTCTAGCCATCCGGGTTCCAACAAGTGGTATCAGAGCTTGGGGCTCTGTTTTTGCGAATTAACAACCGAGAGCTACATCCATGGCGTTGAGAGAAGGATTTTCAACCACTCGACCTCCATTCTTCGATGGCGCTTATTTCCAATATTGGAGATCGAAGATGGAATATTACCTAAAGATGGACATCAACACTTGGTTCGCGGTGAAGGAGGGATTCACCCCTCCTAAGGATGATGAAGGCAAAGAACTTGAGTCGTGGAGATGGATGATAAGTACCATTTTATTGATTATTTTAGTTGCTAAAATCCAAGTTTGACCTATATTTTTCTTGCTTAATTGTGAATTTACCCTAGATTCTAGAAATTATTGCTATTTTGGACTTAATTGCAAATTTGTACATATTTGGATTATTTGGCCACTGAATTTTTGATCTATTTTTGTAGGCATGAAGGATCATGGACCTAGGGCATACTGGGTCAAACTTGAGTCGGAAGTGGATCCGGATCGAGTTATCAAGCTTCAGATTAATCTGGGTCGTCCGATTCAAAAGCGGCTAGATCTGAGCCATCCGGGACCATCTGAAGCAATCCGAGCTAGGGTTAGGGTTGATCAAGCACTCTGATCAAGATCTGAAAGTTTCATTCCAATCAGAGCTCATTCAACCGTTGGATCAAGCTCGGAGTGCTCTAGACTGTCCATTCAAAGATTAGGTTGATCTGGACCATCCGTTGCACATCTGGAGGATCCGAGCTACCACGAGGCAGATCCTGACCCTTGATCAACATCATCAAAGTTTAGGTCAGATCGGATGAAGTTCAGCCGTTGGATTTCCTCAAATCAATCTGAGCCGTCCATTGCTAATTACTTAATCAAAATTTCGCCCAGTTCTTCCTCATCGCGTCTTCGCCGCAACAGCTTCTTCCTTCGTTTGTTCTTCATGTTCTTCAAGTTTTTCAATCATCCGAAGGCGTGATCACTCAGTTCCTGATTTAGAGCAGTGCTAGGTCATTGGGAAGAGGTCTTAGTGAAGTTTTCAGCTCTCTATTGCCCATGAACAGAGCTGAGCAGGTCTCATTAGCTCTGCTATTTGAAGTCTGCGATTTCAGTTGTGCATCCATTTCCATCCACCGGAGCCATCTGGAGGGGTTCCCTAGATTGCTTTGACAATCCACAAATGACAATCGCACTTGGACGCAGCTGAATTGAAGGATTTTTATGGGGAATTCAGATTGGGTAGAGTTGAGCTCGGATTGAGTCGCAGAGACAATTTCTCGATGGTTTGTGGAGCTTGTTGGGACTGGGTGCATGTCGACAAGGATACAGGTTCGTAAAATTTTAAATTTTTACGTGCAGCGGAAGAATTAGCATAAAATAATTTCCTAAATTATTTTAACCACGTATCTAGCATGCAACCTTATAGTGTGTTGACATGATCATAAATTAAAACTTTACGAAAAAGTAAGCTAATTTACCAAGTACCTCGCGTAACTCGAAGTAAGGGACGAGATCCAACCGTAGCGTCCCTTGGAAGCTTCGCCTCTATTCGCGTCCACGCCGAGTTCTCTTCGGGATGACTTCGCAAAGTCACGAGTTTTGTGCCGACGAGAACTACTAGATTCTCCAAAGGCACAACTATAAGATCAAGAGAAAAGATAGGAAACTAACCAACAAGTTAGCGGAATCAAAATTCTGAGAAGGAGGGAGATGTGATCCGCTTCTTCTTCTTCTTGTTTGGCTTCTCCTTGGTGATCCTTGCTCAAGCCAACCACTTGGAGGGATGAGGGTGTGCCGGCCCTAACTTGGACAAGGGGAGCCGGCCCTAATCCTTAAGGAGGGCGCCAGCCCTAAAGGGAAGAGAGGGAGAAGAGAATAAGAGAGAGAGGGAGAGAATTATCTCTTGATAGCTCTATATCAATTGGGAATTCAAGGCTTACCTTTGGTTCCTTTATATAGTAGCCTCTCCCTCGCCAAGTCTTTCTCTTTTAACGGAATTAACGGAATTAGTTATCATAAGAAATTTATCCTATAAATTCTCTTATGAATTATTCCGTTTAAATCAAGTTTTATCATAACTAACTTTATAATAAAACAAATACTTCTTCTCCTTTTATTATGGAATAAATTTTATAAGAAATTTATAAACTTTCTTATTATGGAAAAATCAATTCATAATTGATTTTATAAAATTAAAATAAACCATTCCATGGATCATTTTAATTTCCATAAAAAAAATCAATTTCTATAAATTTATTTATATAAATTTCTTTATATAAATTTATTTATCCATAAAACAAATCCTTCTCTCTTTTTAATTATGGAATAAATTTTATAAGAAATTTATAAACTTTCTTATTATGGAAAAATCAATTCATAATTGATTTTATAAAATTAAAATAAACCATTCCATGGATCATTTTAATTTCCATAAAAAGAATAAATTTCTATAAATTTATTTATATATATTTCTTTACACAAATTTATTCATCCATAATTTATAAAACAAATCGCGCTAGATTTATTTTATTAATTAAACCAATTAAATTGGTTTCTTCCCTTTAATGTGGCCGGCCAACCCAAGGGGTTTGGCACCCTCTTTGGCCGGCCAAACCAAGCCGAACCGATTGTGAATTAAACTCATTTAATTCGCCTAATAAGCCTTCAAAAGACTTAGCCATTTTAAGTTTCCGTTGCGCCTCTGATTAACTCAGATTCGACTTATTTCTCTTGATTGGAAAATCCAATTTTCAACTCGTTTTAAATCTCTCGGATTACTCGTAGTGCGTGTGACTAAATAGACTTTCGATTTATGTTGGCCGTCTATAATCAACTAATTATAGAACGATCATGAGTGACACCTAGTAGTACATCATGACCCCCAATTAATCGAAAGATCAACGGTTGACCTCAGAAATAATTCTGAAACCCTTCAGCAGCTCTAATGAATCGTGCCCCATTCCCTTCACCATCTTATACCCACTTGGTTCAGGACACGGTCTATTTGTGCCAGTCCCCACTAGGCTGACTACGTCACACCTAGCCCAAGTAATGTCTTTCTCGTCCTTTGGATTTCTAATTACTCTCATGTATTTTAGAGACTCGCACTCCAAACATGATATACTCTGGCCAGAGATTTTGAGTAACAATCCGACGATAGGCCTGGGTATACATCTCCTCGCAAAGAGTGGTGAATCCTTTGTAGGCTGTTCAAACATCTTCGGGCACTTCGGCTTATACCCAATCATCCTGGGTCCACACCTCCTTGGAGATGCTTGCTTAAGATGTTAAAGTATAAGTCTCCATGACCAAGATGACTTGAATACCGCAAGTCAAAGGAACATCACACTTAAGCCGCAGTAAGAACTTCAGTGACATATCTATATAGATAACCATATGAAGTCTTACAGCTAGTCACTCCAATGAACTAGTTCCCTTAACTAGCATCCATGTTTATCTCCGGACATCCCAATGTCACCAGCCAGTGAGAGTCAGCTGATTAGAGAATAACCCATGCTAGTCTCAACAGAATTGATAGTGTCCGTATTTATCAATTCATCGACTAGGGATATTTTCAATACTTCACATTTGCACATTTAGAGATAATCACTAGTTGTGATCCCATCACAAATTCTCTTATGCTGTGAGTTGTATTGCGGACATTCAGTAGATGAGTTTAAGATCCCAATCAAATACACAAACATGTATACTCAAATAGTGAATTATCATTTATTAAAATAAATGTTTACAATCATAAGGCGATTGCCTTAAGACACTTCTCTCATATCACTAACAGAGCTTACGGGTCCGAGACTTACCCTTGCGTGACGAACAAGGAGTACCTGAGCTAAAAAAGGGATTGAGGAGTAGTTTTTCTTTAGTTAAATTTCAGTTTTAGCAGTAGTTTTAATTTCTGCCACGAACTCTATTTCTGAGATTTCTGTATCAGCTGTTTGAGTTTGTTCCCTGAATTGTTTAGCTTAATTAGGGTTAAATCCAACAAGTTAAGTAGTTGATGAGTTTGTTTAGTGCAAAATTGTTTTAATCTCAGTTCGATTCTTGTTTTCCAGCCTGCGTATCAGATTTTCTACCTGCGTATCAAATTTTCCTGCAATTCACTTAGTTTCTGAACTTTTCAGCTTGTTCTTGTTTGTTAGTTTTCAATTCGACATATTAATTAGTTAGAATCCTTGTTCAGTTAATGATCGAACTCAGATCAGTGATTCAAGCATGGTTTCATTTCTGCAATCTCCATTTAGCAGCTGCGTATCAGTTTCAGCTTAAGTTCTGAAAAAAAAGAATTTCAGTTCAGCTTTTGTAGTTTGGGGTTAAGTGAACTTAGATCTTCTACCTTTTGTTTAACACTAGATTGTGCAAGTTAATTCCATTCGTTTGTTTGAGATTGCAATCAAATCGTAGCTGTATTCCTTTCTTCATTCTCAGAATTTCTGTAGTTTATTTATGCAAACTCAGCAGATTCGGTTGTGTTAAGTTATTCTTAGTGTCCTGCCTTGGCCAGTCCTTCATTTGGAGTCTGAATTCTTCATTTATCCCTGCATATCACTGCATTTATGGCTGTTCTTTCCAAGTTTGATCAATAGTTTTCAAGGCCGAATTGTTAGAATTAGTTTTGGCACAAAGGGTTCAGCTTTGGCACAAGGGTTTCAGCTTGCGTGCCAAGCTGTTTTTGGTACTAGTTGCATCAGCCTTTCATTTATTTCTTGGTGTATGATAGTGTTTGAAATCAATTGGTATCGCCGTTAGCATTTCTGAATTTTCTTTGCATTGGTTAGCTTCCAAAACTTGTAGCTAGTTGGTGTTAATGTTTGTTGCTTGTTTAATTTCCGAATTTCATAGTTAGCAATTGTTTTAAGCTTGATTTGCTTTCCGAAAACTTACATCACTGCCTCTATTTCTTTGCATCAGCATTGTTTTGCATTTGAATTTAAATTTGCTTTTCCAATTTCAGTTAAGTTCCTTTGGTTGATTCGATTTCCCTTTAATTGAGTTATCACTTGCTATCGCTCTTTTAATTCACTTGTTTAGTTTTCCTTTATTTTTATTGCTATTTCATTTCAGATTGCAACCCAAAACCATATTTTATTTGAAACCCAACAAAATAGCAACGACACATAAATACAAGCTCGAATCAAACAACTATCAACTAGCCCTAGGAAAAACACGACCTGTGACCCCTTTACTACGTTTTCATACTTTGATTGCAAAAAGAGTTTCCAGCATTTATACATATCTAAATTTGAGACTCACTTTCGTGACAGCTCATTTTGGGTCCGTCAATGGACTGCCGAATAAACTCGAAAGAGTGAAGCCGACGCGAAGGCCGTTGTCACTCTACATGCGACATGAACAAAGACCAACTAATCAAAGTTGGTCCTTTCACAAGTGCAAAGGACTTATGGAACAAGCTCATCGAACTCCATGAGGGCACCCGAGACTCAAGAATCGCCAAGAGGGACTTGTTCCTCAATCAACTTCAAAATCTCTCCATGAAGGAGAATGAAACGGTAAGTGAGCTCCATAGCCGGTTCAAGGAAGTCCTCAATGGGCTTCATTCGATTGATGAAAAGGTTGAGAATCGCGACCTTGTGAGGTATGTACTAAAAGCATTTCCAAGTAATGCTTTGTGGTCATCCATGGTGGATGCCTACAAAGTATCCAAGGATTTATCCATTGTTAAGTTAGATGACTTATTTTGTGAAATGGAATTGCATGAAATGGCTAACAAAGGCCCCAAGGAGAAGGAGATTGCTTTTGTTGCAGGGGACCGGTCAATCAAGAAGAAGAAGGAGAAGAAGAAGGAGAAGGAGGTCTCTTCATCTTCATCCTCTTCCGAATCCGAGTCCGATTCCGAGAAAGATGGCAGCGGCTCCTCATCCTCCGAGATGGCAAACTTTGTGAGAAGGATGATGAGAAGGGGTCGATGCTTCAAGAGTAGAGGTAACTCTAGTGAAGCTAAACTTGATAAGACTAAGGCCTCTTGCTTTGAGTGTGGTAGGAAAGGGCATTTCAAGAATGAATGCCCAAAACTAAAGAAGAAGGAGGAGAAATCTAAAAAGAAAGAAGAAAAATTCAAGAAGAATAAGAAGGCCACTTGGGATGAGTCATCCTCAAGCTCATCCGATGAAGAGAAGGAGGAGGAGAGCACAAGGCATGTGTCACTCATGGCATTGGGAGATCAAGAGAGCAGTGATGAATCTTCCAACTCATCAAACGCGGCTTCATCATCTTCGGATGATGAAGAGGTAACTTCTCCCGAACTTGAAAAGTGTTATAGAGCAATTGCATGTTTAACTAGTATGCATAAGAAGTCAAAAAATAAGGTTAAAGCATTGCAATTAGAAATTGATCAATTGAAATTATCTAGGGATGATAACATTGATGATTTGCATGTTGAATTGTTAGAGGATGAAATTAGGTCTTTGAAACTTGAGGTTGAAAATTTGAAATCCTCTAAGGTTGAGGATGTAAATGGTTTGCATGATGAGTTACTAGTAGAAGAAAACCAATCATTAAAGAGTGACGTTGAGAGACTCAAGAATATTCTTGAGAAGTTCTCAACTAGCTCTAAAACCCTAGACATGATCTTGAATGCCCAAAGGGCAGTCTACAATAGGGCTAGTATTGGTTACCGTCCCAAAGAACCGTCATTCGTATCCTTGATGTCTAGGACTGATATGAGACAATCTAGGACACCCAAGGGTCAAAAGAAAGTTGTCAAGGCATGGGTGCCTAAGTCTTGTTTAGTTGATGCTTTAGGTCCCAAGGTTTGGGTACCTAAAACTTCTATTTTTCGAATTGTGTAGGTTATGATTGAGGGGGAGCATCTATCAACTTGGTTCGTTGATAGTGGATGCTCCAAACACATGATCGGGGATAGATCATTATTTACCACACTTCACAAGAAAAGTTGAGGTAATGTTTCATTTGGTAACAATGGTAGTCTTAAGGTCATAGGAATAGGAGACATTCAAATATCCGAATGTCTTAGAATTTCAAATGTCCTTCTAGTCAAGGGGATGAAATTTAATCTCCTAAGTGTCAATCAATTGTGTGGCACGGGTTACACAATTGATTTTCAGCCATGTCAATGTCTAGTTAGACAACATGACACTTTGGACACGGTACTAATAGGAACAAGAGTAGACAATATCTATCAAGTTTCTTTTAAAAGTGCTACTAATGTTTCAGCTAAGTGTTTCATGTCAAAAGAAGAAGAGTCCACCCTTTGGCACCGGAGGCTAGCACATGTGAACATGAAGAATATCCGGAAGTTGACCAACAAGGGGTTAGTTCATGGCTTACCAAGCATCAAGTACGAAAAAGATAAATTTTGTGATGCATGTCAAATGGGTAAGCAAACAAAATCTGCACATAAAGGTAAAAGCGCTGTAAGTACTTCTACTGCATTAGATTTACTTCACATGGATCTATTTGATTGTAGTACTATCATATTATTGAATGGAAGTAGATATTGCTTTGTGATCATTAATGATTTCACTAGATATACATGGACTTACTTTTTAAAATATAAGGACCAAACCTTAGATGTTTTCATTTCTTTTTGTAGGAGGGTAGAAAATGAGAAATCATTAACAATTAAGACAATTAGAAGTGATCATGGAGGTGAATTTCAAAATCAAAGGTTTTTAGAATTTTGTCAGGATAGAGGGTATAGACATGAGTTCTCTACTCCTAGAACACCACAACAAAATGGTATTGTAGAGAGGAAAAACCGTGTTCTATAAGAGGCTGCACGAAGCATGCTTAATGAGTACTCACTCCCGAGTTACTTATGGGCCGAAGCTGTAAATACAGCTTGCTATGTGCAAAACCGGGTCCTCATTCATAGGTTTTTAGGAAAGACTCCCCATAAGCTTTGGTTTGGGAAACCACCTACAGTTAAACACCTTCGGGTGTTTGGTTGTAAGGTGTTCATTCTGAACACCAAGGACCACCTTGGGAAGTTCACAACAAAGGCTAATGAAGGGATACTAGTCGGGTACTCCCTCGTTAGCAAAGCCTATCGAGTCTACAACAAGAAGTCTAGACTGGTTGAGGAGTCTTCTGATGTTGTATTTGAAGAAATTCCAAAAGTCAATGGTCAACCAGAAGATGAAATCCAATTCGAACTTAGGAGACTAAGTTTGAATGAAAGTCCAAATGTTGTTGATGGTGATGAATCCGATGACGGTGAGCCTAGACAATCCATAGATCAGCCGGATCCTGAGGCTGAGCTTGTGTCTAGTGAACCCATTCAAGAAGCACCACCAACACCAAGGCAAACTAGATTAGCCTCTAGTCATCCCCAAGACCAAATTGTTGGAGACATCCATCATGGGGTTAGAACTAGATCATTCTTCCGGAATGAGGCTAATGAAGTTGCCCTAATTTCCGAAATTGAACCTAGAAAAATTGATGAAGCATTAAATGATCCCAATTGGATTATTGCAATGCAAGATGAACTAGGTCAATTCGAAAGGAGTCAAGTTTGTGACTTAGTCCCTAGACCCAAGAAGACCACCATCATTGGAACCAAATGGGTCTTCAAAAATAAATTGAACCATAAGGGAGAAATCATTAGAAACAAGGCACGCTTAGTAGCCAAGGGCTACAGTTAAGTTGAAGGCCTTGATTATGATGAGACCTATGCTCCCGTGGCACGATTAGAGTCCATCCGATTGATGCTAGCATTTATAGCACATCGTGGTTTCAAATTATATCAAATGGACGTCAAATCGGCTTTTCTAAATGGTCTAATAAGAGAAGAGGTCTACGTCGAACAACCACCGGGGTTTGAGAATTTTGAATTTCCGAACCATGTGTTCAAGCTCAAAAAGGTACTTTATGGCCTTAAACAAGCACCCCGGGCTTGGTATGAGCGGTTGTCGACATTCCTAATTGAGAAGGGCTTCATTAGAGGTCAAATAGACCCTACACTATTTCTACGAAGAGATGGTGACAATATTTTTATAGCCCAAGTATATGTCGATGACATAATTTATGGCTCAAACAGTAAGGGCTATTTAAATGAGTTCATTGGACACATGGAGAGTGAATTTGAAATGAGTCTAGTGGGAGAGTTTACTTTCTTCCTTGGACTTGAAATCAAGCAAACTCGCGATGGTATCCATGTGCACCAATCAAAGTATACACAAGAAATGCTTCGAAAATTTAACATGAGTGATTCAAAAGAGGTGACCACTCTCATGGTTACAAACACAAGATTAGACAATGATGAGAGTGGTGAACCCGTTGATTTAACTCAATATCGAAGCATGATAGGTAGTTTGCTATACCTCACAGCTAGTCGACCGGATATCCTATTTCCTGTGGGTATGTGCGCTAGGTATCTATTGTGTGCCATGGAATCTCATTTGATCGTTGTTAAGCGAATTTTGAGATATCTCAAAGGCACAATTGGAGTCGGTCTATGGTACCCCCGTACCGAATCATTTGATTTAATTGGCTATACGGATTCCGACTACGCTGGATGTAAGTTGGACCGGAAGAGCACAAGTGGGGGTTGCCAATTTTTAGGTTCGTCCTTAGTAAGTTGGTCAAGTCAGAAGCAACATTGTGTTGCTCTCTCCACGACCGAGGCAGAGTATATCGCCATGGGAGAGAGCGTATCACAATTGTTGTGGATGATACATACTTTAGAGGACTATGAATTGAGTTACAAGGGTGTGTAATTGTTATGTGACAACATTAGCACAATTAACCTAACCAAGAATCCAATCCATCATTCTAGGACTAAACATATTGAGGTGCGTCACCACTTCATTAGAGATCATGTAGCTACGGGAGATATTGTACTCTTATATGTGGAGTCCAAATCTAACCTAGCTGACATTTTTACTAAACCACTTCCCGAAAATGAATTTAGTTTCCTAAGAAGGGAGTTGGGGATGTGTCGCACTTCATAGTTTTCCAAAATGCATTCAAAACCCTTCATGATTATTTCGAAATTGTTGAGAAATAATTGGGTAACTTTGGGGACATCTCACACAAACTATAAGGTTTACCAAAACATTTTTGTTTGCTAGAAATGGGGTGAGATGTTAGGATCAACTAAATTTCTCAAAATGTCAATGCATCCCTTGAGAAATTAAGTTGACGAGATAATAATCACTTCGGTGACCAAGTATGGGGAAAACCAATGCATAACATATGTGTATTTGGCTCCATGATCATACTTGGACATTCCAATCAAGGAAACTTGATCGGAACCTTGGATTTGACACAAATTGTTTGAATGATTGTTGTTTGAGTTTGACTCCACTTTGGTGGAGCAAAGTGACTTGTTCAAACCCTAAGGACCTTTGATCCTTGATTAGGGATCGATTATAGACGAGGGACGGCTTCCAAGATCGATATCCTTCACCAAATCCCTTTGAAAATCATGTAACAATCTGAAACTGAAAGTTTCAGATCGTATTTGAATGTTTCAGGAACCCTGATCGGTCACTGGACCGATCAGCAGGAGTAGGGCTGATCGATCCCCAGACCGATCTAGCACCATCCTGTAATGATCGGTCCACAGACCGATCAGAGGGGCATCAGTGACTTCACAATATTTTGATCAACCTTACTGAGCCAGCCTGGATCGGTCCCCGACTGATCAGGGGGCTCTCCGGTTTCTCTCCGAACCCTACTGTTTGTGTCCTGATCGATCAGCCGATCGATCAGGAGCGCGCCTGATCGGTCACCCGACCGATCAGGCCCAGGTCAGTCCGATCAGGCTAAAGCCTGATCTGTCTGGGCGCTATCAGATCGAACGGTGATCCGTTCAAACGCATTAAATTGTGGTTGGTGGACCGATCCACCAACTGATTAATTCCATCGAAACCTCTCATTGTCGAACCCTAGCACCGAAACCTCCCACTTGTGCGATCCTCACTTCGTGCGAGCCTCCCCAGTGCCTTCGTCTTCCTCTCGTGAGTGTGCACGTGCGGTTTTAAGAGCGTTCTTCCGAGCCCTGTCTTCTTCCTGTGTCCTACGACGTTCTCTCTTGCTGAGGGGTTTGCGATCTCTCTTGCGCCGATAGTTCCTCTTTGCGAAAGCCGATTCTTCCAACCGTCAAGAACTTCACCAATGGCACCTAAGTAAGTTTTTGTCTCAGTTTTTCCTTCAAATCAGTTCGTAGATTATGCTTTAACGCTAACCATGTTTTGTGTTGTGACCCTCTTGTGTTGGCCGTGACTTTTCTTTCCATGCTTCACCATATGATTATGTTCCAATCTATCTTTTACCTCATTATTGCCCTCCTTTTGATCTAATGTCTACCTTATGATTACTCTTTGTATGATCAACTCTTGAATTTTTGATTCACCCTATGTTCGTGTCAACATTGCCCAATTGATTCAAACTGCGTGTATGATCAAATCTTGGTTCTTTGATTAAACCTATGTTCATATGATCAACTCCATCTTGTGTTATAATTCATGCGTGTATTACATGATCAACCTCTATTGATTATAACCTCATTTCATTTGATTTAATCTGCTGTCATGATCAATTCTTTAAATCCTTTAGAAAGTCATCTAAGGCAAAGGAACCCGTGGAGGGAAGCTCCAAGGGCAAAGACTCTTCTTCTTCCGCGCCCTCCTAAAGGCCTCAGCCTTCTTCAAGTTCTCGTTTCCCTAACGCCGTCTGTGAGCAGGCCTTCCAATCCAGAACTTTCAAATTGCTTTCCTGTCGGTCCATTGATGGACCCTTCCTGGCTGAGCATTGTCCATCCATTGTGGAGATAATTACTTTCTATAATCTGGGTTTTCTTCTCTCCCTTGAGCGAACTATAAACTATGACCTTGTTTTCGAGTTCTACAATAACCTACAACAAGGTCCTTCAGGTGGCTTTGAGTTTACTACCCGTGTAGCCAAGAGGAACCTTGATTTTTCTTGTGACATCCTGGCAGAGTATCTTGGCGCTCGTCGATCGCCAAACTTTTATTCTATCTATCCGGAGCTTCCTGACCCCTGGTTGCCCCCCTTTGCGGACGTTACCCCTGATAGCATTTACCAGCACTTCTTCGGACATCCTCGACCAACTGGTCTTGATGAGTTAGGGCCTGACTTTCCGACTTTTCCGGCCCTCCGTCTTTCCCCTACTGATTACGTTCTGTTCAAGATAATCACCAACTGTATTTTGCCGATTACCTCAAAACCCTTAAGTGAGATCCGACCCTACCACTGCTTGATGCTCTATGGCATGCATTGCCGTATTGACTTTGACATTATTGAGAGCATCTTTCAGTCCATCATTTCCTATCATGAGCCCAGTCGTCGCACTGTTTATATGTCGTTCGGTCATGTCATCACTAACTGGCTTATGTCAGTAGGTGTTGATGTGACTAAGGGTAGGACAGTGCCCATGGCTAGACAGGATTGCCGATTGGGCAAACGCACGTTTGCCAAATCTGGTATTGTTGTTGGGTCGGACGATCATACTCTTGTATGGAAGGACGGGCGGGGTTTAGGCGAACTTCCTAAGGGTGCGCATATTCTGATACCAGCAGCCCTAGCTGCTCATCAGGAGGCTCCCGCTGCTGCTGCTGACTATGACGATGAGCCAGACCTGCGCTGACAGATTGCAGAGCTTGATCGGACCATCCAGAACGATCTTCATTTGCGAGAGCTCTATCGCGAGGAGGCTCACTCAGAATTCCGATCCTTCGATCGCAGGCTGACCACGGTGGAGTCCGATATCTCGGGGGTCCATTCTCTACAGCAGACATGGTACGACAAGTGGCGCCGGTACACGTTTCCTGGGGATGCGCCCTCTGGTAGTGCTGCACCAGGGTCTTTTGTTCCTAATGATGCCACGATGGATGACCCTATGCATGATGACCCTCCCGCCGATGGATGATTGTACTCTGATTCTGCTTTGTGGTATCTGATGATTTGACGGATCTGTCCTTCCTGACTATTCACCTGTTATGGCTTGGTGTTGACTTTGATGCATTGATATGCATCTAATTTTGTGTCTGGTTTTATTGTATGATGCACTTGACTTTTCAGACTATGTTCTATGTTTTACTTCTATGACTAGATTTTGCTTATGCTTCGTTCATTTGACATTATGTCTTGTTATGCAATGCTATTCCATATTAATATGATACATATGATTGTCTTGTCATGCCTTATATTTATCATATGCCTTCAAAATTATATCAAATCTTTTGTTGTTTTGGGAAACCCCTGGGGTTGAGGGGGAGTATGTTTAAACTTAACAACTCGTCTACACCCTTTTCAGTGTTTGACAAAGGAGGAGAGTGTGATTGACTAAGTTTAGGAGGATCATGTTGTAGGGGGAGGATCCTGATTCCCCTACAATTCTGAGATTTGAGACTATTGGATTCAAATCCCTAAACTTAAAATCGAGTTGTCAAACAACAAAAAGGGGGAGATTGTTGATGCAGTCTGACCCTGATTGTTGTTTTGGTATTGACACCGATTTTAGTTTAGGTTGATTATGATTATGATTAAGTCTTGATCGGGTATTAGGCACGGTGTTGAAAATTCCTAACTTGGAGGGTTAGGTGTGATAAAAATTCTAGCTTGGAGGGCTAGGTGTGGAAAAGTCCTAACCTGGAGGGTTAGGTGTGGAAAATCCTAGCTTGGAGGGCTAGGTGTGAAAAGTCCTAACCTAGAGGGTTAGGTGTGGGAAAATCCTAGCATGGAGGGCTAGGTGTGAAAAGACCTAACCTGGAGGATTAGGTGTGGAAAAATCCTAGCTTGGAGGGCTAGGTGTGAAAAGTTCTAACCTGGAGGGTTAAGTGTGAAAAAGTCCTGGCTTGGAGGTTCAGGTCCTAGCCTGGAGGGCTAGGTTGATAAAATCCTGGCTTGGAGGGTCAGGTCCTAGCCTGGAGGGCTAGGTTGATGAAACCCTGGTGAGTGAAGCCAGGTCCTAGCTTGGAGGGCTAGGTTGAAGTCCCAGTGAGTGAAGCTGGGCATGGCATGAGTCAGAGATGGGCTGGAGGCTTGTTCTCGTGACTTAGAGGAGATTTGACCTTGCTTGGATCGGTCTGGTGACCGATCAGGGAAGTTGGCACGGTGCTCCTTTGTGGATCGGTCTGGTGAACGATCCAGCGATGACTGATCGGACTGGTGACAGATCAGGGAGCACACAGTAAGGTTGGGAACCTGCTGCTCGGCTCCTGATCGGTCCAGTGACCGATCAGGGAGCATGGAGTTCGCTCACTGCTTTGTTCCTGATCGGTCTGGTGACCGATCAGGGAGCCCACAGTGGGTTGAGTTCCCCTGCTGCTCTGCTCCTGATCGGTCCGGTGATCGATCAGGGAGCATCCAGTAGGTTTTGGGAACCTTACTGATCTGCTCCTGATCGGTCTGGTGACCGATCTGGAATACTGTGCAGACCGTTCTGGTGAACGATCAAGTGTCGCGAGTTCCTCACTATGACCGATCAGGACGGAGCCTGATCGGTCTGAGCATGCCCTGATCGGTCTGGTGACCGATCAAAAGGGTTGGACTGCGAAGCTGAGGAATCACCCTGCAAAGGGGTGGATCAGTCTTGTGACCGATCCACAACCTGGGATCGGTCTGGTGATCGGTCCCGGAAAAATCGCGATTCATGATTGAGTGTTGGGGATCGATCAGGATGGAGCCTGATCGGTCTGAACCCACCCTGATCGGCCTGGTGACCGATCACGAGGCTCTTGGATCGGTCCGGTGACCGATCACTTTAATTCAAAATGCACTGTCAGACGCTCTGATCGCGTCTGAACACAACTGATTCTCTACGCTTAATCTCTGATACTTGATTCTATGCTTGATATGTTGTGATGATGCTCTGATTAAGTGTGCAGGTGATAGGGATGGATTCTAACACTCAAGGAGAGTCAATAGAAGCCTTTCCTTGGAGTAGGTTTGTCCATTTGTCATCTCAGGTTGCAACGGCTGGAGCTGCTAACTGGAGCTTGGCTGAGGGAAGCTCAGGGAGTCCAGGGAGAGCTCAGTGGTAGGCTGGATGTTGCAGGTGAGTAGCTGGAGGCTGCAGTGAGATGGCTGTGACCTGGGATCAGTGGAGGAGACTTAAGGGTTGTGTGGCAAACAAATCTGGACACTGAAAGAGAAATACAACAACGAAGTTCTCCACATTGTGCTTACTGTGTGATCTGTTGTTCCATCATCTTGAGCAAGCAACTGCGATTACTCTACTGTCTGAAGCAACCTCTGTTACTTGAGCATTTGGAAGAAGAACCAGGAAGCTTGGCGAGTCCATCAGCGAGAAGACACGAAGAAGGGAGTTCTTGCGTGAGATCTGCGCTGGGTGGAGCTCGGTGAGAAGTTTGCTTGAGTTCTTGCTATCCTAAGTGCTCTGTAAGATTCTTCTTGTGTTTCATTGTGCTTAAAACTTTATCTTTGTTGAAACGTTGTGGAGAGGTTACTCCATCGAGAAGGAGGTTGCTTACTATCTGGATTTTCCGGGGCTTGATCTGCCGACAATCAAGGGTTCGCCCACCTTACGGGCACACCAAGGAGTAGGGGCAAGTTATCCTCGAACCTTGTAAACCCTCTTGTTAGCGTTCTTGTATTTGTTCTTAGCTTAGGGTTCATTTCTGCATACTCTGTTTTCCTTTAGCTTCCGCTGTGCTACTAACATTTGAGGTGCAGAAAATCGAAAGTGGTAAAGCTTAAGTGTCTAGCTACATTCACCCCCCTCTCTAGCCATCCAAGTTCCAACAAACCCAACACTACCTATGAAAATTAAGACATAGCAAACAGGAGGCAACCTCCCCCTTAACCTATGCCCTCTCCCAATTCCAATTTTCAGAACCAATCATCAAGTTATGTTCTACCCAACTTAACTTCATAACACCAAGTTAAGTTCTATCCCAACTTAACATCATTCATCCTTTTATCAAATTAAACCTAACTTGACACCCCAAGTTCTCCCCCTTTGACACCATCAAAGGATTGCCCCAAGCAACCCTACCCCTAGTGCCAAAATGAACTTAATTGATTTATGAAAAATCCCTCAGAAATCAACACACAAACTTACCAGTCGACTGATACAGTCAACTTCTGAAATTCCAGCCTAATTTTAGAAACCTCTAGAAAGTTCTAGAAAATCAGGAAAACCCTAAAAATTTGCAAGCATACTTGTTAGGATATACTCTACCCTAGAAAAATATGGTTCCATGAAAAATATCAAATGTGCCTGACTTTTGGTACAAATTCTAATTTCCTCAAAAATGATCATTTTGTATCAACTTTCAAATCTATCTATTAATCCATGTGTTTTCCAACTCCATCCATTAATTTTTCACTCATATCACTGCCTTCGATTTTCTCTTTTTCTATGTATTCTTAATATGATAAAAACCCTCTTCTTCTTATCTCTCAACCCTAGATACATATGTACTTATCCATCTTCCTTGAATTCCATGAGATCCACAGAGCCTCATTTCATATAATCACCATTAAATCATAAGACAAAACTTTATTCAAGGACTATGAAATCATAACTAAGGATTTTAATTCAAGGTCATATCCTATCATTCAATAGCAATTTATGACCTTCAAACCATATAATATCAAGTCATGACATAAAATCTCATAAAGTAACATGACCCTTTCTTATGCTTCTAATTTTGCAAGTTCTTATCATCCAATATGCCTTCTCTACCTAAACCTTCGGATCAGTCGATTGCCCTAGGGGCAGTCGACTGGAAAAATAAACAGAAGGTTCCCAGTGTCGATTCTACCTGGATCAGTCGACTGCCTCTAAGCCAGTCGACTGATACCTAAATTTCAAGTTTTCAGCCTAATTTCATAACCGCCTAATTAATTCGATAAATCCCCAAAAATTCTGAATTTTCGTGGAGAAATTTGTGGAACCTATGTCTACTTGGAAAAATATGTTTTCAAACAAAACTACTCCAGATCCTAAGATTGGCACAAAATTCAACTCTTCCTAAATCGTATCATTTAAGTTTATCCAAAAGTCATAATTTAGGCCTCTTCTTGATGTACCTTCCAATGCCTAACCATAATTCATTTCTAGCACCAAGTTATATGACATTTACACATTAAAACCAATTTTCTCCCAATATGATTCTATTTCCATCTTTCTCTCCATAAATCTCCTTTTAGTGTGCCAATTCCCTAGGATTAAGACTCACCTTAGTCTTCCAAACCCTTTGACACATTTCCTAGTCCACCTAGACTTTCTAGAGAAACATCTCTTAAGATCCATTTACCATGGATCCCAAAGGCTTCTAGAGCTCCCCCTTGAGCTCTTAGCCCTAGTCACCTCCCTAGGTGACTCAATCCACACTAGACCACACCGGTGAGCCCCCGGTGATTCTTGGCCTATAAACCTAACATTCTTAACCTTAGACACCTTGTCCTTGGTTAAGTCATTCCTTTTACCTTTAAATGGCACCCCCTTGCAATTTTTGGACTTCTCCTTCTTGCCATAATTATATGCTACCCTAGCATACTTCTTTTCATTGGCATTGAAGACCTTAGACCGCTATCCCAACACCGATCTATCATGGTTGGGTTTTAGACTACCCAATATCATATCTAAACCCTTAGATCCAACCGTGAATCTTTCTAGGATCTTTTCCAATTTATTAAGCCTTGCTCTCAAGGCTTGATTTTCCCTTTCTAGGCTTTTAACCCTAGGATCCACATGCCCACCTTGGACATTCCTAGACCTACCCATCTTCCTTGGCATATGTCTCCCCTTCTTGGGATTTATGTCTTGATCCTTCGGTACAAAGGTCTTGGTTTTATCATGATGCATGACCTTTCTAGGGTTTTGATCTATCTTGTTGACCCTATTCCTATCATTATACTTAAAACCATGATTATGCACAAGCAAGCATTTTTCATTAATTCTAGCATGCATGGAGGAACTTAAATTTTAATTGCATTTCAATTTAAAGTTAGGGATTACCTCCCTTACCCTTGTAGCTCCCCCTTGATGTGAGCTTCTCTTCTTTTCTTCTTTTTCCCATCTTCTTAGATGCTCCATTTTCTTGAGCTTTCCACTCCTTGGGCATTTCGTGTGGTAGTGTCCTAGCTCACCACACGTGAAGCATCTAATTTTCTTTCTTTTCTCTTGGGCTTATCCATTCCTACAACCCATGTTAGATTTAAAAGGAATTGAAATGAGTTTAGGATTTACCTCCTTTTTCTTACCATTTAGACACTTATCATTGTAGTGTCCCTTCTCATTGCATCCAAAGCATATAATGTGGTCTTTGGTTCTTGCTTTGGTGGAGGTAGGAGCTTCTTCTTGCTCCGGTATGGAAGTGGGCCTCTCCTCCCCCTCACTCATTGAGGTGGTGACCTCCTCCTCTTCCCTTGATGAAGTGGACGCCCTCTCACTTTCTTCTTCCACTTCACTTGATGAGATGAGCAATTCTTCTCCTTTTTCTTCTTCTTGAATCATTTGATTTGTCTCTTTGGGCTCTTGAGCTTGTGTAGGGTTTTTATGGAATTCTCATATCTTGTTCCATAGCTCATATGCATTGTGATACTCTCCTACACCACTTAACACATTAGTAGGCAAAATGTTAACTAATATCGAAATTACTTTCTCATTTGCTCTTGATTGACTTTGTTGCTCTTTAGTTCAAGATCTAGGTCTAAGTCTTTTCCCATGCTTGTCTCTTGGAATTTCAAATGGCTCTTCTATGATCATTCTACACTCCCAATCCATTCCAAGCCACATCTTCATTCGCATCCTCCAATAGTCGAAATCTTCATGATCGTAGGGAGGTGGAGTGTAGATGTCATCCCTCAACTTATCTTCCATCATTTTTCTCCTCTAGCTTATGCTTCCTTTGGCGGTTAGTCCAACAAGAGTGGTCTTTTGCTCTGATACCACTTGTTAGATCGATGTCGCTTGCTATAGGGGGGTGAATAGCAAGTTTTCATTTTTTTTCCTACAATTGTTAGTGCGCAAGCGGAAATTTAATAACTAAAACAAAACTAACAATGCTAACAAACCTATTTACGCGGTTCGAAGATGAAGCTCCTACTCCACGACAGTCTGTGAGGTGGATGATCCCTCGATCCTTCGACGGATCACTCCCCGGATGCCCTCCGGCTAGCTCGTGTAGCTCCTTGTGGGTGGAGAAACCTCACCACAATCCCAAGTACACTTCTGAGCTCTCAAGACTACTAACAAACCTTAACCAAGCTTGTTTCGTCAGGGGTTTCCAGCCAAACCCGAGCCTCTTTAAATAAAGCTCAAAGCTGGAAAGCACCCTACTATTCGACTGCTCCCAGGGCAGTCGACTGCCCCCACTCAGATTCAACCGTTGCAGTTCAACGTTCGAATTCTGACTACTTACCAGTCACCTACCAGTCGACTACTCCTAGGGCAGTCGACTGGTCTCGGGTCAATTAGATTCTGTGAGTTTCTGTTTGTGCTGGCAGTCGACTGTCATATCACCAGTCGACTGCCCAGCCTATACAAACACTCCTCCTCACTCCGAAAACCCTCCTCCGCGTGTGCCTTCAAGTACACTCCCTTGGCTTGCCCCTTGAAGTCTTCTTCCACTGGCTATCGTCCCTCGGATGCACACACAAGCCTTCCCTTGGCTTGCCTCCATGTCACCCTTCACGTGTGCCCTTTGAAGTCCACTTCTCGGCTTGCCCTTGGAGTCCTCTTCCCTCGGCTCTCGTCCTTTCATGACTTAGCTGACTCTTCACCAGCAGCCTTGACTGTTGACTTCGCACCCTCTTCGTCCTCGGCTCCCGTCCCTCGGATGCACACAAGCCTCTAGCTTGTCTCCATGCCATCCTTTACGCATGCCTCGAAGTCCATGCCCCTTGGCTCATCATCCTTGTTATCCATGGTCCCTCGGGTGCACACAAGCCTCCAGCTTGTCTCCATGCCACCCTTCACCATATTGAAGTCGTCCAGCTAAGTCAATATGTGTAACCTGCAATCCTGCACACTAAAATACACATATTAAATCACAAGGGTAAACCTAACTTAAACCCTTTGCCCAAACATCAAAACACATAGTCACTCCGGATCATAGATTGCCTCAACATATTAATGTAGAGGAAGCACAAACCGCTCGGAAGAAGGAGGTGGCTAATACGCCAACCCCGAGCCCTGCGCAGCATAGTCGACCCCCGGGCGGACCCATCCGCGGCCCCATGGGCGGCAACCGACCATGCAGGAATGGAGCGCAGGCATGTGCAACAAGTAGCCCAGGGGTGTCTGCCAACCCGCTGGAGGCCCTATTGCACGTTTCACCAGAGCCACACCCATGACACGAAGGAGTGTTGGCAAGCCGGGAGAGGCCAGACTCCAGCTCCCCGGGGGCGGGGACTCCACGCATCTCCTGGGCACGGATCGGGCAGCGGAGGGTAGACCACCGCCCTAGCCGCTGAAGAACCCAGGCGGAACCCCCCAACTGCTCGCAACCAGTTCCCGCAAGAAGACCAAGCCGAAGCCGGAGAAATGGAGGAGGAACAGGCCAACCGACAGAACGCCGTCCGAGTTGGGGTGCATGCCATCTCAGACGGGTCTACCGGGGGAGATTCCAATCGAGCCCGGAAGGCACAAGTGCGTTGACTGAAAATTCACCAGGTCGACACGAGTGCTGCCTAGGCACAAGGGCCTCAGATAATCTTCGGTCCTCAAGATCTACAGGAATTGGAGGTCCCGCATGATGACGCTTTGGTCGTCACAACCGTCATCGCCAATTGCCAAGTCCATCGAACTATCGTGGACACCAGCAGCTCGGTCAACATACTCTACAAGAAAGCCTTCGACCAATTACAGATCGAGCCATCCCAACTGGAGTTGGTGGCCACCCCGCTGTTTGGATTCACGAGGAATCAGGTGCAACCCATTGGTCAAATTCGCTTGGCCATTTCCTTAGGCGAGGAACCACTGAAGAGGACTAGATGGTCCACCTTTCTGATAGTGGGCGCTCCCTCGGCCTACAACGCAATCTTGGGTCGATCGACCCTCAACAAGTTCTGGGCAGTTACCTCGACCTTCTACCTCAAGATCAAATTCTCAGTCGACGACAAGGTTGGAGAGGCCAGGGGAGATCAGAGGGTGGCCCGGAGATGCTATGTGGATGTTGTCCAGGTGGAGAGTTAGGAGGCTCCTCACCCCTTCTCTAGCTACAACATGGTGCAGGATTCCCCTTGGGCCAAGCTGCACGACGACAAGGATGAGGTCCAATTACTTCCCGACCGAGAGGAAGACTGAGTCAAGATAGCCGCCGGTTTGCCGGGTGAGCTGAAGGAGCCTTTGCTGGAGTGCCTGACCAGGAGCCAAGATATGTTCGCCTGGTCTGTAAAGGAGCTAAAAGGAGTCCGACCCGAGGTGGTCGAGCACCATCTTCATGTCTATCCTAACGCTCGGCCAGTCAAACAGAGAAAGCGGGACTTCAGTGCGGAGCAGAATAAGGTGATCCAGGCGGAGGTCGAGAAATTGATGGAGGTCGGACACATCCGAGAAGTCCAATTTTCGGCCTGGTTAGCCAATGTTGTCCTGGTAGCCAAGCCTGACAATAAGTGGAGAGTGTGCATCGACTTCTGGGATCTCAACCAAGCGTGCCCGAAGGACTGCTACCCCCTGCCTCGGATCGACCATATGGTTGACTCGACCGCAGGGAGCGAGCTTATCTCCATACTGGACGCCTACCAGGGATATCACCAAGTGCCCTTGGCAGCTGAGGACCAAGAGAAAGTGAGCTTCATCACGACTAGTGGTACATACTACTACACCGTCATGTCATTCGGGCTCAAGAACGCTGGAGTCATCTACCAGAGGATGATGAACAAGGTGTTTTGCACCCAGATCGGTTGAAACATTGAGGTATATGTAGATGACATTCTAATCAAATCCAACCGAGCGGCAGATCTGGTGGTGGATGTGGAGGAAACCTGCTAGACTCTACACAGGTACGAGCTCAAATTAAATCCCGTGAAGTGTCTTTTTGGGGCTCGGAGTGGCAAGTTTCTTGGATACATAGTTACCGAGAGGGGCATAGAAGCCAACCCGAGCAAGGTTAAGGCTTTGCTCGACATGCCCCCACCAAGGAATCTCTGAGAGGCGCAAAGCCTTACAGGGTGAATCACAACACTATCTCGCTTCATATCCTAATCTGCTGAGCGAGGACTACCTTTCTTCAAGACGCTCCGCCGAGCCACCAAGTTCCAATAGGACGCCGACTGTGTCAAGGCGTTTGAAGAGCTAAAAGTGTATTTACCGAGCAGCCTGTGTTGGCCAAACCCGAGGTAGGGGAGGTATTGTCAGTGTATTTGGCTGCCTCGGCTGAGTCAGTGAGCATGGTGTTGGTTAAGCAGGAGGGGGCTGAGCAGCAACCTGTGTATTTCTTCGCCCATTTATTGAAGGGAGTCGAGTGTCGATACATGACACTCGAGAAGTTGGCTTATATACTGTTGTTAGCTGCTCGAAGGCTCCGACCCTATTTTCTAGTGCACCCGATCGTGGTCCTAACCAACAACAACCTGGGGCAAGTAGCTTCAAACCCCAAGGCATCAGGCCGACTGATCAAGTGGACGACTGAGCTGAGTGAATATGACATCCAATACCAAGTTCGGCCAACCATCAAAGCGCAAGCCTTGGCAGATTTTTTAAGTGAGTTGCACTCAGAAGAGGTTGAGGAAGCTTGGCATGTTTATGTGGATGACTCGTCAGCTCAACCAAATAGTGGAATTGGCATCCTGATGGTTTCCCCAAAGGGGGAGCAATTGCATCTATCAGTCCGACTGGAATACCGGGCCACAAACAATGAAGTCGAGTATGAAGCCCTCATAGCTGGACTGCAAGATGCCAAACACGTGGGAGCTACTCGGGTGATATTGTACTCAGACTCTCAATTGGTCACCCAACAGATCTCCGGTCAGTTCGAGGTTAACAGCGACCGATTGCAAGCCTTCGTGGAAGCCTACGAGAAATTGAAAACCGAGTTCCAGGAGGTGCGGCTACAAAAAATCCCCAGGGAAAGTAACCTACGGGCAGACGAGCTGGCCAAGTTAGCCAGCTCGGTAGGCTCTTGGGTACTTTCTCGGCCGAGCGGTCAGATGATGATGATAATGCATATAGAGCAGCAGGCTAAGCTGGAGCTCGGGACAGATTGGAGATCGTCGCTCATCGCCTACCTAACAAAGGGGGTCCTCCCGGCTGACCGGGAGGAAGCCCGACTCCTCAGAAGGCGAGCGATCCAATACTCGATGGTCGGGGATGTGTTGTATAAGAGGGCCTTTGCTCGACCTTTACTTAAATGCTTGGGCGAGGAAGATGCCGATTATGTTCTGAGGGAGATACATATGAGAGTCTGTGGAAGTCATGCTGGAGCTCGAGTTGTGGCCCAGAAGGTGCCGCTGGCCGGGTATTACTAGCCGGCCCTGCAGAAGGACGCTGATAGGATGGTCTCCACATATCTGTCCTATCAAAAGCATCACTGCCTCCCTCACCGACCCGTGGAAATGATGAAGGCATCAGTAGTCTCCTACCCATTCTATCAATGGAGAATGGATATTGTGGGACCATTCCCGATCGCCGTAGCTCAAACGAGATTCCTGCTGGTGGCTGTCGATTACTTTTCCAAGTGGATAGAAGATGAGGGCTTAGCGCGTATCACTGAGCAAGCCGTGATCAAGTTCTTATGGCAGAACATCTTGTGTCAATATGGAATTCCTCACAAGCTTGTCTCGGACAATGGAAGACAATTCCAGGGTTGGAAAATACAAGAATGGTACTGGCCTACGGCATTCAGCAGGCCTTCACTTCTGTGGCATACCCGCAGAGTAACGGCCAAGCAGAAGTGGCCAATCGGGAGATCCTGAGGGGTTTGAAGATGAAACTATACTATGCCAGAGTAACCTGGGTACACGAGTTGCCAAGTGTCCTGTGGGCTCAACGAACCACACCAAAAGAAACTACTGGCCACACGCCCTTCCAGCTGGTCTATAGAAGTGAGGCTATGGTGCCGGTCGAAGTTAGATGCGAGTCAGATCGGCGAAAGGTCTACGACGAAGATAACTCGGAAAGGAGGCGTATGGAGTTGGACCTAGTCGATGAGATCCGAGAAAAGGCAGCCGCTCGGATGTTTGCCTATCGTCAGAAAATGAAGCAAAGGTATAATCGAAAGGTGCTGCCAAAAGCGTTCCAGGTCGGGGATCTCGTCTGGAAAAGAGTTAAGCCGGTCGGGGATGCCAGCAAGCTAGAGCCTCAATGTAGAGGCCCTTCAAGGTTGTCCAGAAATTGGCCTTAGGGGCATATTACCTGGAGAATGAGCAAGGAAGAAAGCCGGATCAGCCTTGGAGCGTTATCCATCTTCAACCCTATCGAGAGACAGAGTGAGGTCCTGAGAGACAACTGTACTTCGAAACCCTGTAAAGATAATGGAAGGATGTGGTTCTCGGTTAATCTATAGGCGCCCAAGACTCTTGCCTCTAAGCGAGTTATAAGCGGGCATGCTCCCGTGCACCCCTTGGCTCGACTCCCAGTCCGGACGTGTGGCGACCCACGCTCCCTGGGTTCTACCCGACTGAGTGTCCAAACTCTCACCCCCATGTGAGTTATAAGCGGGCATGCTCCCGCACACCCCTCGGCTCGACTCCCAGTTCGGACGCGTGGCGACCCACGCTCCCTGGGTTCTACCCGACCGAGTGTCCAGACTCTTGCCCCCATGTGATTTATAAACGAGCATGATCCCGCGCACCCCTCGGCCGGCTCCCAGTCCGGACGCGTGTCGACCCACGCTCCCTGGGTTTTACCCTGCCGAGTGTCCAGACTCTCGCCTCTAAGCGAGTTATAAGCGGGCATGCTCCCATGCACCCCTCGGCTTGGCTCCCAGTCCGGACGCGTGGCCACCCACGGTCCCTGGGTTCTACCCGACCGAGTGTCCAGACTCTCGCCCCCGTGTGAGTTATAAGCGGGTATGCTCCCATGCACCCCATGGCTCGGCTTCCAGTCCGGATGTGTGGCGACCCATGCTCCTTGGGTTCTACCTAACCAAGTATCCAGACTCTTGCCCCCGTGTGAGTTATAAGCGGGCATGCTCCCGCGCACCCCTCGGCTCAGCTCCCAGTCTGGACGCGTGGACACCCACGCTCCCTGGGTTCTACCCGACCGAGTGTCCAGACTCTCGCCTCCAAGCGAGTTATAAGCGGGTATGCTCCCGTGCACCCCTCGACTCGGCTCCCAGTCCGGACGTGTGGCGATCCACTCTTCATGGGTTCTACCCGACGAAGTGTCCAGACTCTCGCCTCTACGCGAGTTATAAATGGGCATGCTCCCGCTCACCCCTTGGCTCGGCTCCCATCCCGGACGCGTGGCGACCCACGCTCCTGAGGATCCAGCCGACTGAGAATCCTAGCGCGAAGCCTGTTGAAGCAAGTAGCATTTTACTTAACTCGGCCCCCCCGACTGGATGCGTCATGACCCACACTCCCGGGAATCAAGCTGATCAAGTGCACGAAATAGCTAAGTCCCACGAGTGGGCTGGCGACTTAAGGGCTATTCCATAGCCTTAAGCTATCCGAGAATTTGTTAGTGAGAGCCCTAGAGCCAATCATATGATGATTACTTTTTGGACTCATTGTATCATATTCTTGTATATATATTTCTTATATATAAAGGTATTTCTTATGGTTATTGTACTTATGTGTATTGGTGCCAAATAACTTAGTATAATAACGTCCTTGAGTAGAAGGTTCTTATCTATATCAATCGATTAGTTGAATCGATAGTGAGATGATATAGAGAACACTACTCTTAATTATTCCTAGTCAAGTATTAACATTCAAGGACAATGTTAATGCATAGAGACTAGCATGTAGGTCAACATGATGACTTGATCTCACAAGTCATGGATATGAGATATCAAGTTGACACATGAGTATACATTAGAGAATGTATACTGAATGGCCCGCCATGAGAAAGTATCATGGATCGTTATATGAGTGTCATATACTTTCTCATGTGACTATTAGTATGACTATTAGTCCTTAGACCTGAAGTCACCATAGTTCCCTACATAAGGAGTTATGTACTTTGGTTTCGTCAAACGTCACCCGTAACTGGGTGGACTATAAAGGCGATTACTGGGTATGTAACAAATTATGCGGAGGGATGTGAGTGATGTAGATGAGATCTATCCCTCCTATATGACGGGAGAGATATCATAGTCTTGATAGAGTGAGATCACTAAGTGCATGGCCATGCCCAAATAAGGCAATATGAGATATTGAGCTTATTTGATTATAGTGAGTCTACTTGGAGTTCAAGACACATAGATTGATTTGAGGATGACACGGTCTATGCCTCATGAAAGATCAATCTAGATATCGAGGATAGAAGGACGTTGTCACATATTGTGATGGTCACAATTATTAGTCACAATGGTGATGTTGGATCTCCACATTCTTGTAACTTGGGTAGCAATGATGTGTTGCTAGATACCTCTCATTGCTTATGTCCTTAAATAGGTTTAAGGGCATTGCCAACGTTACAAGAACCTATAGGGTCACACACATAGAGCAATAGATGGAGAATAAGTCCATATGATGGACCGAGAGTAATGAAGTCATAGTTTGACTTTGGCTAAATATGGAAAGTCCATAAAAGGCAAGTTTGACTTGACTCAAATTAGACAACTTGAGTTGGACTCGAGTTTGATCCAAGTGTTGGATGAATCTAATCATGGGAGAATAATGAAGTCAAAGTTTGACTTTGGCTAAATATGGAAAGTCCATAAAAGGCAAGTTTGACTTGACTCAAATTAGACAACTTGAGTTGGACTCGAGTTTGATCCAAGTGTTGGATGAATCTAATCATGGGAGAATAATGAAGTCAAAGTTTGACTTTGGCTAAATATGGAAAGTCCATAAGAGGCAAGTTTGACTTGACTCAAGCCACATCACCTTGACTTGACCAAGTGATGACTTGGCATCATCATCAAGGCTAAGTAACCTCCCCATTTGAATTTTGAATTCAAATAGGGGGTTACCAAAGGTGGTGGCCGGCCACTTAATGGCCAATAATGACCATTAAGTGGCCTGCCAATTAAACACACACAAAAAGAGTTTTGTGTGGGTGGATGATTCATTATTCTCCTTACTTGGTTTTTTGCTCTCCCTCTCCTCTCATCTTGCCGAGACCCCAAGGAGTGCTAGCACACTTTTGGGCTCTCCTCTCCACTCTCTTGCTTGTGTGGATACTTCTAGAGGGTTGCTACTTTGCATCCTTGAGATCCGACACCAACCGAGGAGCGAGTGGGAATTGCGGGGCACGCATCGAAGGTAGTTTTCTCTTCTCTAATAGATCTAGGTTGTAGATCAGTTTTGAAGCATGTAAACGAGCACTCGTAAATTTTTGAAATGGTTTTCTTCGCTCGGATCCTTTCTATTGGGGCTTTCGGGGTTTCCGCGACGCGAAAAAACAATTTTCGCGGCCCGAAAAACCCTACAGAATTCACGTCATTCGACCGAGTTAGTCGAGTCAACTGCACAAAGGAAAGAAGAGAAAAGGGGCTCGAGTACGTGTCTGAGTGATCGACACTTAGACTAAACTAGAAAACACAGTTGACAAGGTTTAAGTAAAAAAAATGTGTTCATTAGAAGAAATGGCAGTACAAAAGGAGGTCGAGCCTCTACAAAACAAAAACAAAAAAGGGCAGAAAACCAGTAGAAAGCTGACCCTCACTGGAAGGGTCGGAAAACGTTCTCCATTCCTTGAGTCAGCTTGGATAGCCTGATAGTGTTGGCTGGGAGGTCGGGTGGAAGATGTCTGCCCTGCTTAAGCTGTTCAATGGTATTGGACAGCTGCAGCTTAAGGATGGGTCGAATCCTCCTCGACAGCTACTCGCAGAAGTCCCAGGAGTTGATGTACTCAACTCGCCGGGATTCCCATCGAACAACCTCGCCCTCCTTATAGGCCCGGAGCTCCTCGAGCTCCAACTGGGCTGCCTCCTAGGCCGACTGCTGCTCGCGAAGTCGGCTCAGCTCCTCCGCTTGGGCCTGGAGCTCGGCGTCCCGGCTGGCCAACTGGCTGGTTAGCAAACCGACCTCCTGCTCCTTGGCCTCCACCTTGGACTTCAGGGTCCTGGCCGACCGAGTCGTCTTGTGGAGCTTGGTCCCGGTCTTCTTCAGTTTCTTCTGTACTTTGTCCTTAAGGGCCTATGCCTTGGCCTCTGTGTGCTCAGCCTGAGAAACCTGGACAAGAGCTTGACCAACCGTCGTATCAGCCACGTCGAGTTAAGCCCTGAAAGCCTACAGCTGTTCTTCCAACTGGGCCAGTCGGTCTTGGAGACCAATGACCTCGACCCTAAGTCCGTTGAGGGAGTCTTCATCAGAGGTCAATTGGGTGTGGCGGAGTCGGGCCTCCAGGTCCTCCACCCGCTGCTCAGCTCGAAAGCGGGCCTTGGTGTGTGCCAACATGGTCATTGACACGCTATAGCACGAACCCCAGAGCTGTAAAACACAAAGGTGCACCGTTAGTGTGGAAATAAGAAAAGTCTAAGGAGAAGAGACTGAGACATACTTAACCTACATACCTGAGTAGCCGCCGACATGAAGGTGTTGGCTCAGATGCTCGGGCCCCGGTAGTTGCACTCCCGGAGACCTTGAAGGAAATGGTCGGCGATGGGACTGTGGAGGTGGACTTCTTGACTCCGCCCGGTGTCCATGTCGCTCGGCACCTCCAGGCTCATCGCAGGGTCGGTAAGCGATGGAATCAGAAGGTGCATGGGGGGATACCTGAACTGGTCCTCGGAGTGAGGAGAGCCCGAGTCCCCCTGGGACGCCCGGGTCGGAGATGGTGAAGGCGTAGCAGACTCGGCCACCTTCTTCTTCTTCTTCTTCTTCTTTTGTTTCTTCTAAGCCCGGATGGTAGAGGCCTTAGCTAGCTTGACAGTCGGCGGCACCAACTCCATTGCCGACTCTCGCACTCGGCGCCGCCTGATAAGGAGCAGCTGGTCGTCGGCGTCCTCCGGCTCGGGATCGTCGACTGGTACGCTCGCAGGATCAGGGGAGGGCGACAAGGACACCAAGGCTGGGGTAGCGGTCCCTCGTTGGGATAGTTGTTCAGCCACCCGAGCCTCTAGCTCGGCGTCGTCTAATCCGAAACCCTCCTCCAGAACTGCGGCCAGCATCATGTCAGCTGCAAGAACCACAAAGAGTTAGTCAGGCGTTGATAGACAAAATAAGAGGAAAGAAACTTACCTAGTGAACCAGAGTGGTGGAAGGGTACAGGGCTGAGTCCGAATGCGTGGAGGATGTCCTCGCTCAACAGACAAACACCGTGGAAGTGTCGGCCCCCAATTTTGGACAGGGTCGACTGATAGGTGGGGAATGTTCGATAGTTTTTTGGTAGAGGAGGAGGAGAAGGCAAGTCAGAGATCCAAGTGGTCGACCAGCTCAGGGTCGGGGTCGGGGTTGTGTTGATGAAGAAGAAGCGTTCCTTCCAACCTTTGTTAGAGGTCGGAAGCTTCGCTAGGAAGGAAGTTTTAGCTCGGGCTTGGAAGAAGAAGTCGCCCGACTCTTGTCTCTTGGGATAGAAGAAGTATTAAAAAATGTCAGGTTGAAGGGGATCTTGTAGAGAGAAAAAATAATGACCGACCCGCAGATCAGCCGGATGGCATTCGGGGCCAGCTGGGTTAAAGGAATTTGGAAGAAGTGACAAACAGATGAAATGAAAGGGTGGATCGGGAATTGCAGCCTGGTCTGCAGATGGTCCTGGGAGATGGTTATGTAGCTAAGAGGGGAGGACTTGGGTCGGTTTGTCGGTTCGGGCAGTCGAAGAGGGAAGTCGGGGGAAATGTGATAATCAACACGAAGTTGGTCGAGGTCGTGGTGGTCGAGCTCGGACACCATGGTGGAGTACCAAGGGTCCGAGTGAGAAGAAGAAGAAGCCATGAGATGAGTGTAGAGAGGGAAACTGGCCGAGTACGAGAGAAGGAGGTCGCCGGAGAAGATTGCCGGAAAATGAGCACCTCTGGGTCTCACCGGAACCCTAGCAGAGCGACTAAGTGCAGCAGTTCGGCGTAAAAACTCAGGAGTGATGGTAAAAAGAGGGATGGTAAAGGCCTATTTATAGGGCAGACCGGCTAGCGCCAGTCGTCCGATGGCGAGCCTGACAAAAGGAGCGAAAGAACCGCAGCCGTCCGATCAGACCCGCGGTAACTCCCGAGGTGGCACTGCACACGTGCGCCTCAGTCATTCGCCAAGTCCGGCGGCCGACACTTCGTTACTCGAGAAATGAATGGCCCGCAGACACGTGGCCCCGACAATTAAGGTGACTATTAAAGGAGAAGATACGAGGCGATTCGACCTATGTTGAGATGGGAAACGGAAAAGACATTCGATAAGATGTTCACTCAGCGGTCGAACCGCTGGCTCGAGGCTGACCGCAGAGGTTGGCGATAATAACAGACCACTCGGGTGCGCCAGGCTTGTGTAAAAATGGTAGTCCAGTCAGTCGAACTCGGCGCCTCCTTCGACTAGACTCGAGGGGGACGCTTATGATCCCGGTCGTAGTTCAGTAGGCCCGCTTGGCGCCACGTCAGGGTAGAGGCGAGATAGGGGTTCTCGGGGTCCCGGTGGATCAAATAGCCCAGACGGCAATCGGGCTGATGTCGCCCGACCCGGCTCGGCCTACGCTTGGGTCGCGGAAGACCGAACCTGACCTAGGCACACCTATCGTCAATGGAGGCCCAACAGGCAAGCCGAAGAAGGCCCGACAAGAGGAGTTCCCGAGCCGGGGGACCCCGAGTCCCCAACTGCCCAACCCCGAGCGAGGTCGAGCGCTTCCTGACTCGGCCGCAATGGCCGTGGGGCCAGGATCCATCCAGAGCCGCCGAACGGTGCTCCCCGACGAAACTGGTCATCACCCTTAGGAACGCTCACCCACTCTCTGACATCACGCAAGCAGAAGCGGTACGGGGTCGGCACGAAACTGACACACTTCAGGTCCAAATCGCAGATATCTCGCTGACACCGTGATCCCCCTGCCATCCCGTACCACGACCACCTGCGTTCGCATCAGGCCGAGCGGCGCCTGGTGACGCACGTCAGCGAGCCGACAACACCCCTTGCCTTATTCGGGCATGCATCGCCTCACCTTGCCAATACTGGCCATGCCCTGCCCGGTCCCTGTGGCAGGCCGAGCGGATGCTGCCGGCTCCCCCGACTATATAAGCCTCTCCGCTCCCTGTCGCACTGGTACGCACAATAGTATTTTTTCACTATTTCATTGCTTTTCCGCTCTTCCACCACCGGGGACTAACTTGACCGTCGGAGTGCCTTGCCGGGGACTTTTTCCGGCGGGTTCGCTAACGGTCCTTTTCTCGTAGATCGGAGTCGGCATCCACAGCTCGTAGCGCTCGGAGGGCCACTTCACTCTTGGGAGTCCACCTTACTTCGCGACAGGATCATTGCACTTAATTGCCGATGGTGATCGTAGCGCTTCAACACGAAGCACGAGAAGAACTTTGGAGAGCACAGAGAGAATAGTTGAGAAAGATGATTGTCAAAATAGATATCTCAAGCCTCCTTTTATAGAACTAGAGTCGATATTGACATGACACTACTCGAGTTGATTGGATGACTTGTTTGTAAATTTTATCTCATAGATGATGATATCCACAATTTTCGTTTGGCTGGACTCTCTCTAGTCTCCTAGAGCTTGGTCAAATGCCGAATTTGATCGACTCACTCGGATCGTATATGGTGGGAAAATAAATATTACTCGTATGTAACTTAGCTAGATATTCAACTCTCAACTGACCCATCTAGACTCAGTTGCCAAGACTCAGCTCCTAGTCGGCGAAAGCTTAATAGGTTCATTGCCAAGGGATAGGTTATCGAGGTGATAAGCTATTGGTGGTTGTAAAATAGGCACGCCCTCGATTGGTCGCTTGTTTGAACGATATGCAAAGGTATCCTTTCTAGGTGGTAAAAGACGATTCGGTCGCCTTAGCGCCCTCACCAACACATCCCAGGGGCAACATAGAGGAGGTAAATCACAAGGACTACTAGCCCAAATGCTATGACTAGTGCGTGGGGAGGGGGAGGTACTTTTTTAAGTTTATTCATTATTCATTTTAGAACTGGAAAATTTTTGATAACCCATGATTTTGAAACTTTTACTTTTAGAGGTAGAAAATAATTCTTTTTAACTTTTCGAATATATTTTTTAGTTCTTTATATATGGGTTCAAAAAAAGAAGGTAGGGTTCGGGCAGGACCAAAAGGAAGTTCTGTCTCAGCGCCCTCACCAATCCATCCCAAGGCAACATGGAGGAGGTAAATCACAAGAACTACTAGCCCGGATGCTATGACTAGTGCATGGGGAGGGGGCACACTAGCTTTGCCAGGTTTTGACCCTCAAACCTCAAGGTGACACACTCACAATACTAACTATTAGTCCATCATGTGAGGATGCAAATGTATCCCTTCTAAAAAAAATGATTAACGAGGTTTTTCCAATCAACCTCGGGCGATCGGCCCGGCCACATGGAAGTTTCCCACCGGCCGCCAGGGTAAATCGGGAAGCACTCGCAGTGGGCGGTCTAGAAGTCCAGCGTCCTAGGGTTCGCACCCTATTTGAAGGAAAAATTTCTACAAATACGCCGTAGCTGGGGAGCAAATGTATCCCTTCTAGAACTATGTGTTATAGGTGCCACCAAGGACGATCCATCAACGTGAAGTCGTGAACCACTTCTCTCTCCTCTGGTATACGAGGAGCTCCTCCTAAAGTTTCCTCAACGATGATAACCACCACCTAGATAAATTCTCCCCGGACATTATGTCTCCAACACCCTTGATGCAGACCCTACCTCGGGTCAGATCTGGCTCGGACTCGTAACCGGGTCAATGGACCGGTTGACCCAGTTCGCCAGGCTGAATCGTTGAACAAGTGATTAACAATCGGTTCAATGATTTTTTTATTTTATATATATTATGTATGCTTTAAAATATATATTAATGTTGAAATTGGAACTGAAGCCTCTAGATATAAAACAAACACCTTAACCAACTACACTAACTTTTTATAATTTTATTTGCTTGTTAATTATTTAATAA